>CAUYRT010033299.1:0-21127 GCA_963574885.1 Lepilemur ruficaudatus | reverse complement strand
ATTCATGTATTATTATTTTTGTCAGGAGTGGAAAAATGTTTTCTCAAGGTTAAGTTATCCAACAATGATGGTATTTAAATATTAGAAAAAGTTACCAGGTAACATTCTGGAATATAATATTAAAATAGCATAGGCCGGGCGTGGTGGCTCACGCCTGTAATCCTAGCACTCTGGGAGGTCGAGGCAGGCAGATGGCTCAAGGTCAGGAGTTCAAAACCAGCCTGAGCAAGAGCGAGACCCCGTCTCTACTAAAAATACAAAGAAATTAGTTACCAAACTAAAAATATATAGAAAAAATCAGCCGGGCATGGTGGCACATGCCTGTAGTCCCAGCTGAGGCAGAAGGATCGCTTGAGCCCAGGAGTTTGAGGTTGCTGTGAGCTAGGCTGACGCCACAGCACTCTAGCCTGGGCCACAGAGTGAGACTCTGTCTCAAAAAGAAAAAGAAAATCAAAGGCTCAGAGCCCTTGACAACCATGATCCCTTTAGAAGCCCTAGAGAAGCACTGGCCCTGAGCAAACCATCCGCAGTGAGGAGCAAAATGCTGCAGATACCGGTGTCCGTCATGCGGAGGCGCTAAGCGAGTAGAGAGGAGGAAAAAGGAATGAGCCACACCCGCATGTGCCAAGGTGGACACAGGTCAAAACCACATCGAAGGGAAAAAATGAAGCGGCAGAGAATGTGTGCAGCACGGCAGGCAAATGTAAACATGAAACAGCACATTTCCTACGGCTGCACATGCCACGTGGAAGCCTGTAAAAAAGGCAGGTTTCGTCTGAGGTAGATCCGGACGTTACCATGTGACCGAGCAACTCCACTCCCGGCTACATTCCCGAAAGAATGAAAAATGACGTCAGACAGATACGCGTGCACCACCGTTCACAGCAGCCTAAAGACGGAAACAACCCTGTCCGTCGACAGACGAACGGGCAACATGCGGTCCACGCACACGTGGCATGTCGTCCTGCCACAAAGCGCGACGGAGCACTGACACGCTGTAACGTGATGCTGGGTAAACACAGCCAGGCACGGAAGGACGAATAACGTGTGATTCCACCTACATGGAGTATCTGGAACCGGCAGAGTCACAGAGCTAGAAAGCAGATTGGAGGTTACCAGGGACTGTGGACAGGTGAATGGGAGTCACTGCTTAACGGGCAGAGTCTCTGCTAAGGTGATGAATAAGCTTTGGAAATAGCGGTGACGGTCACACAACATCGGGAGTGTAAGTAATGCCACGGAACTGTACGTACACTTAAGATGCTTACAGTGGCGAATTTTCACAGAGAGATACACGCAAATATAACACAAATATTCATATATGGCAAGTACAGGCCAAACTCTTGGGGAGGGGGATTGTTGTGGAGGGAAGGTGTGGGAGTCAACTTGAACCTTGGCTGTAAGAGGCCTCTTTAAAAGAGGACTCCGTATCTGTGAAGCACTCCCGCTATTACGAGAAAGGATAATCCACGCGGCGGAAGTCTCCCCAGCCTGCTCTGAGTGGCAGAGTTGTGATATGTGGTGGGCGTCCACGGACCTGGGGCCCCCGAACCTGGGGTGGGGGTCAGCCTGGCCTCCACCTCCCAGCCCCCTCCTGGGTTCTGGGCCCTGGTGCCTCTTGGACCCCAGCCCCGGGGTAGAGGTAGAAATGATTCCAGGAGTGTCCAGGTCACGGTCAACTTGTTTACAGTCTTTATTGTAAAGAAGTTGCAGCTGGAACATGGGACACTGAAATACACAATCACCCATTGTTCTTTCAGAATAGGCAGGGAGAGATCTATGTATACAAAAATTGTAAACATGTTCACTTAAATACCCACACAGAATTGGTCTATGCTACAATGTACAGGGTTGTCACTCAACTGCAACTCCAGAGGGAGGCATCTGTCTTAAGATGAAATGTGGCAACTGCGTTTGGTATCGACTTAATGTGAAAAGCCAGCTTTGAGCGATGCATGAGTAGTCAGCTACGCAGAGGGACCCCCGCCTGGGGCTGGGCTGTAAAACAGGGGTGTGGGGGTAGGGGAGTAGGGAGGGGCTGACTGGTCCAGGAAACCAGGTAAAGGGAACAGCACAGAATGGATGTGTCCAGGGCACAGCAGGTAGATGGAACCTCTCGGCCTCTCTCCTGGCAAGGGGCTTGTCTTGCCTGGCACTCAGGGGTCCTGTTCCCTCCTTGGGCAAGGTCTCACCGAAGGGCTGGGACAGGGCTGGTGCCCAGGCCCACAGCTATCTTGTGCCTTCCTGGCCAGAACCACTGACACCTGGGCCTGGGCAAGGGCAGGTAGGGGCTGGGGCTGGACCACAAACAGAAGGGCGGCTTGTGGGGCACTATGAGGCAGAACCTGAAGACTTGACCACAATCACAACATCGACAGGGCCAGGCTGCTCTACAGAGCCTGCGAGAGGAAATGGAGGGTCTGGACCGGACGAACCATCATGACAAGAGAAAGGACAGTCACTACCCACAGGGACATGGGATGGGGAACAGTAGCCAGGATCCCCAGCCGCTGTAGGGGGTGTCCTTGTACCCGGTCCTGGGCAGTCCCTGCACCTGGTCATAGGGGCAGCTGGACCCTTGACCTCAGAGTGGACAGCTGAGCCCCCGGTTGTCTGGCCCCTGAGGGGAACGCCTCCCCCAGGCCAGTCCACTCGGGCTGGGGGACACATGCCCTGGGCTGTGCTGTCCCCTCCTCAGGACCTCAGGCCTGGGGCCAGGTGCTGAGGGAACTGAGGGGACTTGCAGGGGGATGGCCCAGGCACTCGACGGACTAGCCCCTCTTGGCCCTGGACAGCCCACAGTGGCCACCATCCCTGTCCCTGGTGCTGGACAGGAAGGACCCAAGGGAGGCCCCAGGAGGCCTTGTTGCTGGAGTGGCCTTGGAGCCCTGGTCGGGACCTGCCAGCCACTAGTAGGCGGGCACCTGGTACCCTTTGGGACTGGTATCCAGGGTCTCGGTGAAGGGAGGGCTCTGGTAGGTCTCGGTGCCCTCCACGCCGCTGCCCACCGGGTAGCCGGGGTAGGTCTGGCCCGCCCCGGCGCTCAGCTGTTCGGTGGCGAAGAGTGACATGTCGGTGCCCAGGCGGAACCGCTGCAGGGCCTTCACGGTGAGCGCCACCTGGGCGGGGACCCGGGGTCAGCCAGGACCGACTGCGCCTCCCGGCCCGCCCGCTGCCCGCCGCCCGCCGCCCGCGGCCGCGCACTCACCCAGCTGAGGACCGAGAAGAAGCTGAAGGCGATGGCGGCCCGCGCCGCGTCCCCCGCCTGCGCCGTGCCGGGCCCAGGCGCCGTGCGCTGCCACTGGTTGGCGAGGAAGCAGAAGCCCACGAACCACAGGAAGGACCAGAGCCCTGGGGGCGGCGGGCGCGGGTCAGGGCGGCGCTCCACGGGGGCACCCCGGGCGACCTCGCCCGAACCGCACCCGGCGCCGGGTCGCCGCTGGGCGGCGCCACCCCTGCTCCGCGGCTCGCGCGCAGGTGCAGCCCGAGGGGCCCCTCCCCGCGCACCTGAGAAAGCCCCGCCCCCAGGCCGCCCCGCCCGCCTGGAAGCCCCGCCCCGCGCACCTGAGAAGCCCAGGTCGAGAAGCACCGCGCGCCGGCGGTCGCGGACGCTGCTGATCTGCTGGAAGCGCACGTCGAGCAGCAGGAAGGCGGCGCAGGCCAGGAAGGCCCCCAGGCCGAGCGCGACGCCGAAGCGGCAGGCGCCCGCGTTCCCGTTGAAGACGCAGCGCAGCTCGGGGCCGCTGTCGGCGTTCACGTAGCCCTCGTTGATGATGGGCCCGAAGACGGCGATGGAGAACACCTGCGACGGCGGGTGGCACTCAGCGCCCGCGGGGCCCCTCTGCCCGCCCTGCCCCGAGGTCTCCGTCGCCCACCCCAAGCGCCCCGTCCCGGGCCCGTCCCTGCAGCACCCGCCCCTCTCCGGGCTCTTCGTGCACCCCTTCCTTTCCCACCCCTCGCGTATTTAGCAGCTACTGACAGCGTGAACTGTTCGCTGAGCATCTACTATGCCCAGGCCCTGCGCTAAAACCACTACGTTTGCTCAGTGAACCCTCCAGAAGCCCCACGCGGCCGCCATTGTTCTTGTCCCCTTTATAAATGGAGAAATTGGGGCCTTAACAGGTGAAGTGACCTGTCCAGCATCGCGTGGTTGATAGCCGAGGCTCAGATTCAACCGCGTCCTCCGCACCGCGTGGGGTCCGTGGTGTCCCCCCAGAGCCACTGGAGAGTGTGGAACAGGGGCCTTCACCTGGATCGGTGACTCCCAGGCTGGAGTCGGCGGGGCAGAGGACGCCGCTGTTGCCAGGCCCCGTGCAGCTCGCCCGACTTCTAGCAAATGGGTAACGGGCACAGCTCGTGGAGTGCTGGGATGGGGAAACGTCCCCGCAGCTTCCCGCACTTGGTGGACATCCGAGGGATGAGGACCCCCGCGTGGCTGTGATTAATTACTAATGTCGCCCTAAGTGTTTGAGCTCCAACAAGACATCACGGACCTCTGGGGTTTTGTCACACCCCTGTGCCTCTGCTCACCAGTTCTGGCAGCAAGTATGAGGTGGACCACGGTCATTTTAGCCAGACGCTGCTCTTTCAGCTCTGGGCAGCCCTCTGTTGCCAAGAAAAGACCTCCAGTCTCAACTTCTTCCTTTCGCTCTTTTCCCGACCCAGCTCCGAGATACCAGAGTCGGGGGAAGGCAGGGCATGAGCATGTCCCCCAAGAGTGGGCCACAAGTCTGGACATGAGCTAGGACCAGAAGGCAGGGCTCCTGCTTCCCGGTCGGGTCAGAGTCACTCCACGGGGAGGGCGGAGGCTCTCCGCCCCTCCATGGCACAGCCTCCTCAAAGACGGGCGTGGGGGTGCGGCCGGTGCCAGCTCGAGCGGCTGGACAAACCCAGAACTCGGCGCCCGTCCCGAGCGGGAAGGAGGGGCAAGACACCGGTCCTAGGGATGCCCCGGGACCTGCCCCTCCCGCCACCTCCAGGAAGCCTCCCCAGGCCCAGCCCCTCCTCTCTCAACTCACAGCTGGACTGGGGGGCGGGGAAGGACCAGTTCCTTCCGGAGCCTGGAGGGTGTTTACGGGGAAGGGGCGAGGCTCTGCGTGATCTCTCCTGGCTGCCGTAGCCCCCACCCCGTATCCCTCCGCGAACCCGGTCCCCGCCCGGTGCCCGCTTCCAGGTCATGCGAGCAGCAAAAGCGGAGCGAGGGCTGAGGAGGGGGCTTGGAATTAGCTCTAAAGAGGAATTAGGGGGTAGGGGGCGACTGGCGGTGACCTCTCAAGGTCCCTGTCCTTGGCCGCGGGTCTCTCCCCCACCCGCAGGTGGGCGCGCCCAGCCGGGTGACGTCACCCCAACCTGCAGCCGGCGGGGGAGGGGCCGGCGAGGATGAGGCTGAGGCTCAGGGGCGAGGGGCAGGGGGCGAGGCGGGGTCCGGGGCTGAAGCCGGGACCTGGACAGGGCCACTCACCCAGGATGCGACCCGCAGCAGGGTCTGGGGCCGCCGCGCGAAGGTCACGGGGTCCAGGGCGGCCCCCGCACGGCCCGCGCCGAACGAGGCACCCTCCATGGCCGGCCCGGGCGGGACGCTTGCCCCGGCGCCCTGTGTCCGTCTGTCCGGCCGGCCGGCCCCGCCCGAGGCCGCCTGGGTCCGCTGCTGCTGCTGCGGGTGGTAAGGATGCTGCAGCTGCCGCCGCCGCGTCCCGGGAGCGCGCGCCGGCCGCGGCGGGGGCGCGCGGGGCGGGGCCGAGCCGGCGCCCCCCCGCCGGGTCCACGCGCGCGGGGCCGGAGCCCTCCTCTCCTCCGCCCGCCCACCTCCGTCCCCCGCGCGCACCTGCGTGATGCGGTCCGAGACCACGCTCCCGACCTGCCGCCGGGACAAAGCGGGCAGGGACTGGGCTCAAACTCCTCTGCAGCCGGGAGGATGGATAGGACGTGACTGCGCTCCTCTGAGCAGGGCCCTGCCCTCCCGGGAGCCAGGGCCTGGCTGCCTTGTGCCCCTGCTGGACCCCACCCTGGGTGACGCTGGGTGCCTTCCCTCACGCTCCTTTCAGGCCAGCTTGGCAGGAGTTCAGGTGACGCCTGTATTTGTCTAGAGCACTGAGAAAAGTCTGCCTTTATTGAGCATTTACAGTGCCAAGAACTTTCCTGCCGAGGGAGGGACTGCTCGTCAACGTATCTCACAGCTTCTGAGCCCCCATTCTTCAGATGGGCAAATAAGCAGGTCAGTTGAGTTCCTTGACCACAAAAAGCAAAGAGCTGGAATTCAAACTCAGGTCCCTGCTGTACCCAACAGTGTGGACGGATGGTGGTGCCTGCCCCAGCTGGGCACAGAGGCACGGTAGGTGCTGCCCACCGTGTTTGGTCCAGTCCATTACACCGTGCGTCCAGTCCCATCCCCTCTGTGTGTCACCATCTGCCCCTTTCACTTGATCACTCACATCAGCATCCAAACATGCTGCACTTTCTTCCAGAAAAAAACCAAATACCCTTCTCGACGCCACTGCCCCTCCAGCGGCCGCACACACTGCTCCCTTCAGCAGCAAACTCAGTGTGGACACTCTGCTCCCACTACCTCTCTCCCCACCCCTCCGAAACCCGGGGTGACCAAGCTCCCACCACTCCACCCAAGTGCATGGTTGCCAGTGATCTCCACCCCCAATCCCAGAGGCAAGTTTCAAATACTGCCATTCCCTCCCTCAAGGATACAATTCCGAGGTCATTCTTGGGTCCCTCCTCTTGCCCACTTTGTGACCTGCAAGTCTTAGGGGCCCAAGGTGCGATCCTGGGGTCTCCTCCCTCTAAGCTGGCTCCTTTGGTCTATGTGTCAGCCCTGGAGTGCCAGCTCCAGCCAGAACCTTCCCTGGCACTGGAGCTCCACTTGCCTTGGCCTGGATGGCCTGGAAAACAGCTTGAGGCAAAGTGAAGTTTTATTGGGGGGTGAAACACGGAAGACAAGGAAAAAGGAAAGCAAGGCAGGGAGGAGGGCAGCAGACACAGTGGTGCGACCCTACGGACCACGGCATCGCTGGAGAGCCTGGCTGCTTCCTGGTGCACTCGCAGAAGGCCAGAGAGAAGCCTGTGCCTGGGGGAGGGAGGGGGAGCAACTCCTTTCTCATTTATGCTACCTGGCCCCTGGGCAGCCCCTGCAGAAGCCAGCACCCCACGGGGCCAATCAGGTAGAGGTACTGCAGCTCCCCCTGCATGAAGTGGCCAAGGTCAACTTGTCCCAGGGAAAGGCTGAGACACCTGGAGGATAGAGGTGCCCAGAGCTTTATGCCCACAGGCCTGGGACACACACTGGCTGGGCTGTTCTGGCTGGCAGCCAAGGCCTAGAGGCGGTGAAACTGAGCAGATCTGGGGAGGCCCAAAAGCTGGGTCCAGGTCACCCCTAAACCTGCTGCACTGTCTTCTCTATCTCACTGATGCACAGAGCGACTCCCAACAGTCTCCTCTGGCTCTATCTTCAAGGGATCCAGCATCCTCTCCCCCAGGGTGAGCCTGCCTCTCAGCTGGCACACGGGTGACCACCCTGGCTTCCTAACCTTCACCTGCTTCATCCCAGCTCAGCAGCCAGGACTTTCCAAAAGTCACATCACTCCTTGTCATACCTGGCTCCAAACGCTCCAAGAGCTTGGAGTTAAAGCCATGTCTTTGCTGGGGCCTTGCAGACCTTATGCCATCACCTCCCTTTGCCATCACCTCCCTTTGTCTCTGATCTCCAGCAGCTACTCTGGCCCCGTGCCCCAGCCCATCAGCTGCCTTACTGTTGCTGGAATACTCCGGCCTGCTCCCACCTGGAGACCTCCCCCTCCTCCTAAAGAGCCAGAAGCCCAGACAGGAAAGCACAGCTGAACACACAAGGGCAGGAGCAGGCCCTGTCCCTTGCTGCAAGCCCCAGAACAAAGCACACTGAAACCAGGTCCTCAGTCACTTCTTCAGCGTTTTATTTTGGTCTCAAACTCCGAGGAGGCTGCCCCCATGAAGCCTCTGTAGACAGGCCTGACACAGCTATGGAAGGCCCTATGGGAGTGGGCAGCATGATTGGTGGACCCTCAAGGAAGAACCCTGCCAGGGCTTCCCTGTACAGACCGAGCCGAGTGGAGAGCTCAGCCCCCAGGCCTCATTCCTGAAGTGGATGGCACAGAGCCACTGGGGCCACAGGCATTGCAGGTGTCCCCACTGTAGGCATGGGGAGGCAATGGCCTGGCCTCAAAGGCAGGCATAAGGCAGCCCAGCCAGGCCTGCTGTCCTCTTGTGTGAGGAACTGGGTGCCAGGGCACGGGCTGAGCAGAAGGCTGCTCCCGGGATGCTGAGGGGCACCCTAGGCTGCTCCCACCTCCCTCGCCTGCAGTCCCACGGGGCTTGGGCTGCGGAGGAGACCAGCAGGGTGCCTGTGGTGCTACAGTGGTACCTCCACTTCTACGCCAAACCTGAGAGGGGCAGGACCCCATGGCAGTGTCCTGGTGGCCACCCAACTGAGACACGACAGGCTTTGGCTCTGTTCACTTTAATGAGCGCCTTGCTCCTGTCCAGCCAGGCCACCCCATGGGCCCTGGCTGGCTGCCCCATCGGCTCTGGCTGGCTGCCCCATCGGCTCTGGCTGCCACTCTCTAGTCACAGGAGCCGTCCTTCCAGCCATCACGCCAGCGCTCATCCACTTTCGAGCAGTCGAAGTCAGGCTTGCCCAGCTTGCGGTTCACCTCATTGTGCAGGTGGCACAGCCACTGGGAGAGGCACGCTCGAGTGCGCGTGTCTGGCTGGTTCCTGCATATCCTGCGTGGGGGGAGCACAGGAAGGATTGGAGGGGGCAGTGGCTCCACTGTCTCTGCCAGCTCCTTGCCTGCTCCTGAGGGAGAAGAGCTGGGGCACCAGGCTGGGCATGGTGGCCCAGCACTCTGGGAGGCCAAAGCAGGTGGATCGTTTGAGCTCAGGAGTTCAAGACCAGCCTGAGCAAGAGCAAGATCTGTCTCTACTAAAAATAGAAAAAAATTAGCTGGACAACTAAAAATATACAGAAAAAATTAGCCGGGCATGGTGGCACATGCCTGTAGTCCCAGCTACTCTCAGAAGGCTGAAGCAGGAGGATCGCTTGAGCCCAGGAGTTTGAGGTTGCTGTAAGCTAGGCTGACGCCACAGCACCCTAGCCGGGGCAACAGAGTGAGACTCTGCCTCAAAAAAAAAAGAGCTGGGGCACCTGGAAGTGCCTTCATGCTCCAAGGGATAGGAATTCCTAGAACAGGGCTGACCCTGCAGCTTCCCAGGTATGCTCAACTCCCAGGACTGCTCAAACACCCACTCGGGGAGGTTGGCAAACCCTGACAAGGGCCCAGGGCAAGCCATTAAAGCATAGACCTGGCAACTTTACAACCTTGTAATAATCAGCAAGCCTCATGCCAGTGTCCCTGGCCCCAGGCAGAGAGTAGAAGGGGTGTGGCTGAGCACAACCGCAGAACTGAAAACTAGACTTGTTTCTTAGCACCTGAGGCCCTGGAGCAAAACACCTCATTCTAACTGCCAGGCAGCTCTGTCCCAGGTATCCAGCCTAGAAACACCTGTAATGGCCAGGCCCAGCTCTTGGGTGCCTCAATGAGGAAAAACTGGCTTTGGGGGGCAAAAACAGCGGGTTCCCAATGTCTTAAAGCCAGCAGCCCTGCTTCAGAAGTCAGGCAAAGTGTTCTCCCTAACTTGCTAGGAGTCTCCATCAGTGCTAAACGAGAGGGAAGCCCTTCCTGGGAGCCTGTGGCCACAGAACACAGCAATGCCCAGCAGCAGATCAAGGCAGTGTGGCCTTTGAGGAGAAAGGAGAAGGCTCAAATAACCCCGATCCCCACTCTATTGGTGGTCCCTGTTCCTCAGCAACGCTCTGCCACTATTTCTCTAGGCTCCCCTCTATGACATCAGCCAAGGGCCCGGCCCAGGTGCAATGGTCTGTTCCCTGCACACACAGCTTACCTCTTCCTTAGGTCCTCAGCACACTCCTCACATGGGTAGAACTTGGAAAATAAATGTATGAATTGGGCCATGTCTTGCTGCTGTTCTGGGGTGGGCAGGTCGGGATAGTAGGCGGCCAGGGTGTGGAGGAGAGCCCAGCTGTGGCGGCCCAGTTCCTCTCGATCCTGTGGACAATCCTCCCTAAACTTGCCGTCCCGCTGCAGAAGTAGGCCGACTAAGGGTCAGTTCATTCTCCCCCAACACAAAGCCCACAAAGTTCCCACTTTTTACGCCCAGCCGGTGGCCCACGGATTCCGAAAAGAAGTCCGGCTCACGTACGGCTGAAAGCTGAAAGGCCAGGCTACGTGGGGCGGGGCGGGGGCACGGTTTAGGGATAGCCAAGCTGGGGGCCTAGGCCCTTGGGAGGTCTGCCCAGGGCACCTGAGGACAGGGAGTGGGGGTTGAGGGCTGGGGCTGGGAGATCGGGCAGGGCATCTAAACCTTCTGCTGCGTCCGCATCCACGTCTTGAAGTCCACGCAGGCCCTGCAGGGCCGCCTCCGGGAGGCGTCCTCGGCGACCTGAGAATCGGAGGTCGGCGCCTGGGCTGGCGTCGGGGCCGGGGCGGCAGCGTCTCTCCGCCCCGCGCCCCGGCCCCGCGCGTCGGTCGCCAGGTCGTCCATCACCTCCGAGCGCGCGCCGCCCGGCAAGAAGGAGAACAGGTTTCCGCGGTAGAAGCGGCCCCGCTCGCCGGGCGCCGCCATCTTGCCCGCGCAATGTCTGCCGGGCCAGGTCGGCCTCCAGATGGGCCTCCAGGTCGGCCTCCAGGCCAGCGCGCGCGCCGCCGCCAGCGCGCGGCCACAGGAGCCGGGGACGCGCGCCGCCGGCGCGGAGGCCGGGCCCGAGCCCGCGCTGGGGGCGGGACTCGGGGCGGGGCCCGGCGCAGGGGCGGGGCCGGCGGCCGGGGCCCGGGCCCTGGTCGAGGCGGAGCCAGAGGCCGGGGTGCGGGCCGAGGCGGGACCGGAGGCCCGGGCCGGGGCTGAGGCGGGGCCGGAGGCCCGGGCAGTGGCGGAGGCCGGCGCGGGCGCGGGGGCGGGGCCGGGGCTGGGGGGCCGGGCCCTGCTCGCGTCCCTGGGCCTGGTTCCCCGGCCCGAGCCCGGCTTGCGTCGTCCGTGGCGGCGCTCCCGCTTCCGCCAGTAGAATAGCAGCGTGTTGTGGAAGCCGCGCCGCGGTCGCCTTGTGGACTCCAGCTGAGGCCGAGGCGAAGTCCGTGTTGCGGCCCGCGCCGCCCCCATCGCTCCGCTCTGGCCGTCCGGCGTGCCCGCGGCCAGGCTCTGTGCCCTCAGCCGAGGGGCGCGCCCACCTGCCGGCTGCCCAGCGCCATGGCAACGGGCGCCTGGCAACGCGGGGCGGGGCGTGCCCTCACAGAGCGGCGTGCGCGCTAGGACCCCGCGTCCGCGGTTTCGCCCCGGCGCCCGGCGCCATGGCAACCGGGGCAACGCTTGGCTAGTCCGCGGCCGCAGGGGAGGCGGCGCGCGCCGGTCCTCTGTAGCCCGGATGAGGGCGCGCCCACCGTGGGAGCCTCGGGGGCTGCTCTGCCTGCGTGCGCGCGTTCGCTCCGCAGTGTGCGCGCCGGCCTAGTCTGTCCCGCTCGCTGTTACGGGCGCTGGGAACGGGGAACGAGAGAGTCCGTCCGTTCCCCGATCGCCTCAGTTCACTGTCCGGTCAGTGGCCAAGACAAGCAAAGCCAGGAGTCACTGATACATCCTCCCTTTCCAGCTGTGGCGGCGGGGCGCGCTCAGGGTGGCAAATCCAGAAGGCCTCCTTGAGGAGGCAACCCTTGGACAGAGGCCTGAAGGATGAGGAATCGGCCGAGGACTGTACTCTCAGGGCCAAGCCCAAGCTGGGAGGGTCCTGGCGTTTTGCAGAGGCAGAAAGCCCGTGGGCAGGACGTTTGGGAGGGTTGCGGGAGGGCAGGTCCAGAGCTGGGCAGGGGCCCACCAAGGACCTTGCTAGCTGCTGTGGGAACTGGGAGTTTCTCCTAAGGGCAGTGGGAAGGTGCTGGGCGGTTTTGGGCAAGGCTACTCCCCAACCGGATCCCATTTCTGTTTTGCAAAGATCTCTCTGCCTGTCATATGCAGAGTGGCTTTCATAGGGGCAAGTGAGGAGCACAGGGATGGGGGAGCTGTTGTGGCTGCTCGGGAGAGAAGGGGCGCGGCAGAGGAAAAGTGGATGGGATCCAGGGATGACTGGCGTTGAGCAAGGGGCTGTCATTCGGGGTGGGGAGGGGCCTCAGAATCCCTCCAAGTCCCTGCTTATGAGTACACCTGTCCCTTCTCTCCTCTGTCTTCCAGGGGAGCAGGGTCTATCCTTACTTCAACCCCACCAGGCCAGCTGGGCCGTCAGCTGACGTTGGGGGGAGGGTGACAGCTGAGCTGAAAGACACTCTGCAAATCAGGCCTATGACAGCAGGTGTTCATCGCCTGGGCAAGGACCAGGCAAAGCTTGAGGGCTTCAGAGAGAGCCGCTGGTGGACAGACACACAAAGGCCCTTTGAGGCCAAAGTGGTTTCCTGGAGGAATGTCTCACAGGCTGACCCCTCCTTGGAGGGACTGGGGTGGGGGAATCCCAGCACGGAGCTGGTGGCCCCAGCACCAGGAAGAGTCACTGTCCATCAGGGTTGAATGTGGTTCTGGAAATCACTATAAGGAAGCAATCTGGAGAGGTAGGGCACCTGGGTGAGCCCTCTGTCCAGAGATTCCAGGGCCTGCAACCTGCCCCAGCTGATGGGAGAATGAGTCATTCCTGACCACAGAGGTTGTGTCTGCAGACAGTTGTGATAAATCATGAATTCAGAGGAGGCTCAAAACAGTCCTAACCCCCAACTCCCTAAGTGCCAGTGACTGCAAAGATGGACTCTCTTTGGCCCTGCCCAAGTCTCCCCCCACAGAACTCCTAGAGAGCCTGTGAGGTCTGTGCCCCACCCCCAACCCCCAGCATGCACAAAAAAAAACTCACAATAGCTATCCATTTAATTCTTATTTCCTCCTCTGTGACTTGGGGACATTAAGAGACCTTTCCCCCAATATTAGGATTAAGGCAGACAAAGCACTTAAAGCCGTAAGCACTAGTGCTTGGTTCCAGATGACAAGCCCTCCAGGCCAGTTCAAAGACAGAGCTGTTGTGTGCACTGAGGCAGGAGGCTGCACCAATCCCAGCACCTCGCAGGGCTGGAAAAGCCCAGAGAGGTGGACCAGCAGGATGGGTGGCAGTTTGGTGACCCTCCCTACTCCCCCCTCTTCCCATGGCCAGACTCACATTGGGGGGGGCCCAGGCAGCCCCAGCCCCTCCACCACCCATTGCTCAGGACAGCGTCTTGCACACCTCCGGGGTCGGCAGCTCATTCTTCCACAGTCCCTACCTTGGGCTCCCAAACCCTGTCCTCCTGTGCTCCGACCCCCAGATCTTGGGCTTGGGGGACAGCAAGGAAGTTGCAAAGAACCCAGAGGTGGGTGGGGCAGCTCCACAGGGACCCACAGACTTGGGCGTTGGCGGGGAATTCCATTCCAGCCAGTCTTCCGGGTGCCTGGGAGCCCCCTGGAGGGCAGAGGCGGCGCGATTGTCAGCGGTGCCCACCCACTTCAGAGGCTCACAGCCCGCCAGGCTGCAGCAATGGCAGGCCCCCGGCACCCTACTTCAGTGCGCGCGGCAGCACTGGTGCAGATTAAGCAGCTCCAGGTAAGAACTGACTAGGTTCCCACCGGTCCCAAGGGGGACAAAGGAGGATCCGAAGCTGCCTCCAACCTTTCCTCCCGCAGACTTTCGCCTTCTCAGTGCACTGGTCAGATGGCAGTGACACTTTCGTGCGCAGAAGCTGGGAGGAATTCAGGCAGCTCCAGGTAACTGACCCTGGGTGACCCCAACGGACAGTCTTGGCTCCCCCCAACTGGCCAGCCGCCTCCCAGAGCACGACTCACCAGTAAGCCCCCCACCCTGGAGGGCCTCCCTTCCTGCCTCCAGCTTCTAGCTCCTAAGATCTGGGTCAGGGACCCTGCCCTCCCAAGGGAGCCTGCTGGGCTCTCCAAGACTGACACCCCGGTTTGTGCCCTCAGAAGACCCTCAAAGAGACCTTCCCGGTGGAGGCTGGCCTGCTGCGGAGATCTGACCGCGTTCTCCCCAAGCTTTCTGGTCAGGCCAGCCGGGGCCTCAGGAGGGGTGGGGAAGGCAGCGCCTTGTGGGGAGGGGGCAGGGGAGCCCGGGGTGGGGGTTCCACAGTGCGCTTTTGTGGTGTCCGAAGATGCACCGCTGTTGGCCCGAGGGGGACGCATGGGCCGAGGCCTGGCCCGCCTGCGGCTGCTGGAGACCTATTCACGGACACTGCTGGCAACTGCGGAGCGTGTGGTGCAGAGTCCGGCGCTCACCGGCTTCTTTGCACCACAACCTCTCGACCTGGAGCCGGAATTGCCACCGGGCAGGTGCCTGACCCGTCCCCAACTCCAGGGCATTTGGAGGCTGGTTGGACTTGAGGACCTTGGTGAGCCCACCCACCCAACCTCTCCCCTGTGCCGGATGCCCTTTGCAGCCTGGTGATCCTGCCCGCTCCCGAGGAGCCCCTATCCCACCCTGCCGGCAGCCTCGCCATCCACAGCCTGGAGACTCAGAGCCTCCGCTGCCTGCAGCCCTTCAGCACCCAGGACATGCAGGGCAGGTCTTTCCACGTGCAGGCCCAGGAAAGCCTGGACGTGCTGCTGCGACACCCCTCAGGTAGGGCCCTACTGGAATGGGGATGCGCCCTCTGACCCCTGGTCCTGAGTGGGCCTCAGGATCTGAGTTCCTTCCACTTGCTGCGCACAGGCTGGTGGCTGGTGGAGAATGAGGACCAGCAGACAGCCTGGTTCCCAGCTCCCTACCTGGAGGTGGCCCCAGACCAGCACCCAGAGCGGGGGCCATCCATGGGGAGTAGTGGTATGACCCTCCCACTTCCCCCACCGTGATCCCTGGACTGTGTGGCAAGACTGGTTAGAGAAAGCACCAGAGAGGGGAGGGCAGCAGTGACAGGGGCCCGAGAGCAGGTGCTTGGTCACCACAGCTAGAGGGAGCCACGAATGGGTTTAGAATGGTCTCTCAGCACGGAGCCAAGCATAAAGGGGGAACCCGGAGAAAGGTGGGGGCCCTGGCCTCTGCGGTCCCATGGTGATGCCCAAACACCCATCCCCAGGCCCCTGGTTCTGTGCTTCCCGCGCCTATGAGGGCAGCCGTGCAGATGAACTGTCAGTGCCCGCAGGGGCGTGTGTGCGTGTGCTGGAAACGTCGGACCGTGGCTGGTGGCTGTGCAGGTGCGGAGAAAGGGGCTGCCGGGGGTGGGGGGGTTGAGGCTGGGCGGCGGGCGGGTCCCTAACCAAGCCCTGCCCCTCACAGGTACAGTGGCCGCGTGGGCCTCCTCCCGGCAGTGCTGCTGCGGCCAGAAGGGTTGGGCGCCCTCCTCCGTGGGCCTGGGTTCCGTGGTGGGGAGGATGGAGCCCGTGAGGCCCGTGCCTCCCCTGACACCCCCCAGGCCAGGACCCCTGCCCCTACCATGCCCGCCCGACCCCCGCTGAGTGCCATCCTGAGCCGCTGCTGCACCATCACCCGCAAGGCACTGGGCAGCACCTAGGGCCCCAGGGCCCACCTTGAGGGCTGTGGAACCACGTGGGGAGGCCTGCACTATGCACCCCGTAACCCGCATGGGCCAAGGATCGGCAGGATGACTGCCCCTGTCTGTGGCTGCCATCCCCAGCGCCTGGGGAGGAGCAGAGGTGGGGTGGTCCCTGGCTAGGGGCAGGTTTCCAGTTTCTCTGAGTAAAACTCTGAATGACCCAAACTCAGTCTCACTGTTCTGAGGGGCTGCAGGGCCAGGGTGCAGGGGTGGGCAGGCAGGGTGGGCGACAGGCCCTGATGCCCCTAGTGGCTGGTCTCGGTTGTGGCCAGAGACCTGAGACCAGACAGCCCATGCAGCCACGCGGAGCCAGGATAGGAAAGTATGCCTTTATGTGTTTCGGAGGGCTGGGGTGCTGCAGGGAGAGTGGGCAGCTTCATGTTGTGCCACAGGAAGTCCAGGAAGGTGGCTGCCTGCAGGGTCCGGCTGAGCCGCTGAAAGTGCCGCTCTGGGGGAGGACAGAGGGAGGTCAGGGGGGTCCACAAACCCACCAGGCTGCCCCCCAGGCCACGCCCCACGCACCGGTGTAGGGCAGCAGGGCCTCGAGTGCTGCCCGCACACCCTCGTAGGCCAGCAGCTCCTCCGGGGCCTCGTGCCGAAGGAGCACGCTCAGCACGGCCTGGGCTTCGTGGCAGTGCCGCGAGTTGGTGTTCCACGTGACACAGAAGCGCAGCAGGGCCTCTGTAGGCAACAGAGGTGGTCACCCTGCCTGTGGGGCCATTCCACCCTGACTGGCCCCTGCACACTGGGCCACCCCGCCCTGTCCGCCAGCCCTGGACCTTTCTGGTCTCGCCGCAGGCGGAGCACAGTGGCTTCCAGCTTCTCGCAGGCCTCAGGGTCTCTCCGGATGGCTGTGGGAGGAGGGAAGACTGAGCCCGAGAAAAGGGCCCCAATGGTCCCAAGCCCACCGTCCCTGCCCCTGGGGCAGGGGCCACTGACCCTGGATGACGGTCAGCACAGTATGGGGCCGGTCCAGGGAGATGGCGAGGCCCAGAGCGCGTAGGTACCGCTTTTCGTAGAGCAGGTTGTCCAGTTCTTGCTGCCTGGTGTGGCAGGGGGAGAAGGCCACTGAGGACCCTGGCTGGGGGCTGAAGGCAGCACCCCTGGCTCAGCAGGCCTGGGCCTGAGCACCAACTGGTGGTGAGCATGGCACCCAGCCTCAGTTTCCCTATAGCATAAGCAGGGGTGACACTGCACACCCTGCCCCTCAGGGAGGGGCTGACCACAGACTTACTTGACCACCTGTTCTTCCTGCTTGGCCTGCTCCTCCGCCTGCTCTGCCTCAGTCACGTCCTGGGATCAGACTAGGGTTAGAGGGGACCCTCACACTGCCCCACCCCCGCCCCACCCCTTGGGGCCCGCAACCTTCCAAAGGATGACACGGGAGTCACTGGCGCCAGTGAGGGCACGGTCATCCAGCCGGCTGCAGTGCAGACCCCAGACTTTGTCCTCGTGGGCGTCCAGTGTCCGCACACACTCGTTGTTCTTGATGGTCCACAACTTCATGAGCCCATCAGAGCCGCTGGGTTTGGGGTTGGGAGAGGCTCAGTGCTGGGGCCGGTCCCCTACCTTGCCCTAGCACCTGCCTCGCCCCACCTCTCACCTGGACAGCAGCTGTGTGCCTCGGCTCACGAAGGCCACCTTTAGCACGGAAGCATCGTGCCCCTCAAATGTCTGCAAGGTAGGGAAGGGGAGGGCATGAGATGTCACCAGGGTGGGGGGGTCTGGGCCTGGGGGACGTTGCTGACCTTGAGACAGCTGAAGTCCTGTAGTGCCCAAAGCTTAATGGTGCCATCAGCCGAGGCTGTGGCCAGCACTTGGTCCATCGGTGAGAACTGGACACACCAGAGGCCACGGCGGTGGCCTGAGAAGATGCCCAGCAGTTCGCACTGAGGCAGGGCCCACAGCTTGGCCGTCCGGTCCTGTGAGCCTGTTGCCAGCAGCTTGTCATTGGGGGCAACAGCCACACTGTTGATGTCCTGGCAAGGGAGAAGGCAGAAGCTCAGACCCCCAGCCAGCAAAGGCTCAGCCACTGCCCCAACCCCCGTGGCTATGTGTGGTCACCTTGTCGTGGCAGCGCTGGGTGGTCTGGGCCTGCAGGAGGATGGGGCCGCTGTCTGGAGCTGTGCTCTTAGACAGCAGGGCGTCAGGAAGGGGCCACAGCTTCACGGTGCAGTCCTGGCTGCCAGTCACCAGGAAGGACTCCTTCAGCCTGCGGCGGACGGGAGGAGGAGGCGCTGCTGAGCCCTGGCCAGCCCCGATCACCAGCGCACCACAGGTCTGGCCTGCCAGACCCCAGTCCAGACCAGAGGAACTGTCCCAGGATGCAGACTGGCTGTGTCACCCCCAAACACCCCAGGGGCCAAATCCCTTTCTGCACTATCCACCCTTGGTGCCACCATACCCAGTGACTTGGCCCCAACCACAGGACCCCAGGCCTAAACGCCATCTTCTCCCACCTGGGCCTTGCTCAGTTTCTCTCCACCCCGACACCCTCTGCCTTGCCAAGGCTACTTTCCAGGAATCCCCCTGCATCCACGGTGCCCCGGGGCTCCACCACCCCATCCGCTGTTCCATATCCCTGCTCAAAGAGCAGGCCAAAGCCACTGCCACCACCTCCTCTGCTGCTCCCCGAGCTGCAGCACCCACTGGCAGGCCTGGGCCTCCACCGCCTCTGACACTTCCAGGTCCAGCCCTGACCCGCTACCTAGAGCAGCAGACGGTGCCCACGCTGTGTGTGTGCCCGGAGCCCTGAGCCACACAGGCCACCTGGCCAGCCTTGTTCATCCTCCAGATACGGACGCTCTGATCCTGGGGAGAGAGGCTGCGTTGTGGTCCTATTGCCTTGGCCTCCCCTCCTGGAGTGCCCGTACCTCTACACCTCTCAGGTGCCTCACCTTGGCACAGCTGGCAAAGAGCCACCCTTTCCGGAACACATCCAGGGCCAGGACAATGTCTGGGAAGAAGTGTCAGGCTGAGTGCTTGGAGACCAATTATGGCAAGGTTGGGGGTGGGGATGACAAAGCCCTGGGGCATGAGTTGGGCTCCACTCACCCGTGTGGCCGTGGAGGATCTGGCAGGACAACGTCTGTAGCTCAAACACTTTCAGGCAGGGGCTATTGGAGGCCACGACGATGTGGGAGTCCTCGGGCCCAAGGAACCGGACATCCAAGACCTCCTCACTGTAGCCTGCGAACTGTGGGGGCAGGAAGGAAAGAAGCCAGGACCTGGCTAAGTGGAGGGCTGGCACCCCACCCCCAGGCTGAGCAGGGGAGGTGCTCACCTGTTTCTGCAGCCGCAGCGAGTGCGCCTCATAGAGCAGCAGATTGTGGTCGGTGGTGACGCTGAGGAGCAGGCTGGCAGCGTGGGCCAGGGCACAGTGGGTCAGCTCCCGCCCAGGGCCCGGCAGCTGAGGCTGCGTGTACACACACTGCCCAGAAGCCGCCTCCCACACGCGCAGCGTGCCTGCGTGGGGACGGGGCTGCTGAGACTCAGGTCTGTGGGCCTCGCCCAGCCCCTGCTGCCCGCCCATGCCCTACCCCCACATACCTTGGTCACCAGCTGTCAGGAAGTGCAGGCCTGGAGACATCACACCCAGCTCAGGCGCTGGTTCCTCTGGCAACAGCACAGCAGCCTCCACACTCTGGGAACGAGCTGGGTCAAAGGCTGCAGCCATGTCCCCTCCCTGCCCAACTCACTAGCCCTGGCGCCCAGATGCCCCCACCTCAAACACTGGCACAGTCCTCGTGGCCTGGCGGCTGCGAAGATCCCAGACAATGCAGATCTTGTCACGGCCGGAGCTGCAGGGAAACAGCCACCTTAGGTCCAGGGTCTCAGCCTTGGCCTCCCCTTCCTACCAGGGCCTGCCACCGACCTGAGCATAGTGTGGCCGTCAGCACTGAAGGCCAGCGAGGTGACGGCACTGTAGTGGGCAGTCAGCACGGCTACGCATGACCTGTCCTGCAGTGACCACATGCGGATGGCAGCGTCCGCGGCTGAGGAGAAGAGCAGCAGGCGGGCAGGGTCCGGGTGGAAGGCCACCAGACTGCGGGGGCAGGTGGGACAGGATGGGTGAGCTGTGTACCCTGAGTGTGCTGCCTCTGCCTGCCCGCCTCCTGCTGCCCCCACTCACTGTACGACACCATGTGAGCCCCGAAAGTGGTGTGTCCCGTAGTGCTGCACAATGTCCCAGATGCGCACGGCCCCATCACAGCCACCTGCAGGAAAGTGCTTGAGGTGAGGAGGCTGGTGTGCCCAAAGCCCCTGCCCACGTGCCCTCCAGCCCATCCGCCCCACTGGGGGCCTACCTGTGGCTAGCAGTGTGGAGGTGGGGTCGAAGGCCATGGTGGCCACGGGGGCTGTGTGTATCGCTTTCCACAAGCAGGTAACACTGCCCTCTCGCCAGGCCCACTGAGCCAGCAGCAATGCCCGGCTGGCTGTCACCAGCACCTGGGGAGGGTGCAATTCAGCTGACAGGTAGAGACATCCTCATCCACTCAAAGTGTAGGAGGGAGGCACCAGAACTCATCTCCCATCCCTACCCCACATACCTCATCATCGGGGCTGAGATCAAAGGCCGTGATGTCCTCTTGGTCCTCCTAGAGGAAAGAGTGGGTGCCCAGAGTGCCGTGTGCACAGGCTGCTCTCTCCACTGGTCCCCTCCTACATACCCACTCTGCCCTCACCTGTTCCAGGCTCTGCAGCACGGCCCCTGAGGCCACCTCCAGGACATTGACTCTGGTACCACAGACGCAGAAGAGGTGCTGGCCGGTCCGGTCCAGCTGGGCACAGAGGGAGCTCAGCCAAGGTAACATTCGGCAACCCCATAGCTTCCACTGCCCCACTACCCTGCCTGCCCTGGGGTTGGTACCTGTGCTTTTCCGCCCTTGTAGAAAGGCTCAATCTTACGCTCAACAGCATAGCTGGAAAAGGAACAGGAGAGTGAGTGATCACCCATCCCCTTGGTCCCCAGTGCCTGGCCCTGTGCTCGGTGCTCTTCCAGAGGTAAACCTGATAGGCCCCTGCCCTTGAGGAGTTCCTGGGCAGCAGCAGGGATCCAGGGAGAAAAGTAGCAGCACTGTGGGTGGGTGTTGCTATCCCCAAGTGATGGAGAAGTTGCGACCCAGAACTGGCTGGTGACCTCCACAGTGCACCAGGCGGAGGCAGTCCAACAGCCAGTCTTCCAAGATTCTTTAGTGAAGACCAGGCAGGACATTGGGGGGCGCCCCGAGGGCAGCCAAGCCTGGGTAACAGCCTAGAGCACCATCCTCCTCAGTGTCTTCATCCCTGACATCCAGCACATCCCCTCCCCACCTATACTTTCTTTTTTTTTTTTTTTGAGACAGAGTCTCACTGTTGCCTAGGCTAGAGTGCCGTGGCGTCAGCCTAGCTCACAGCAACCTCACACTCCTGGGCTCAAGCAATCCTTCTGCCTCAGCCTCCCGAGTAGCTGGGACTACAGGCATGTGCCACCATGCCCGGCTAATTTTTTCAATATATATTTTTACTTA
>CAUYRT010033298.1:0-116179 GCA_963574885.1 Lepilemur ruficaudatus | reverse complement strand
TGTGTGTGTGTGTGTGTATGAGCAAAAGTAGGTGAGACTATGGAGCAACAAGACATTAAATATGGTTTAAACTAGAGACAGATAAGATTTTTTAGCCGTTGTTTCTGATGTAGCTATTTTGATGACTTTCATGTTCCAGTTATTATTTCTGTCTTCTATAGCTGTATCTTTAATTTAATCTTTGCAGGCATAGAAAGATAGGGCTGCTCTAACCCACAGGGTGCCTTTGGCGAACTGGGTCAGGGATCCTCTTCTAGTGGGCTCGGCCCCCGAGGGGCTGGACATCGGCTCCCCCTTGCTCCCTGGCAGGGCACCTTTGGACTCTCCAAAACCCATGCACCTGTACAACCAGCATCCTGTAGTCTTCCGGAAACCATGCTTTCTCTGCAGATATCATTCACTTTTCCCTGTTCATTCTCAGACCTCTCGTCAGTCATTTAGAGGGATTTCTCGCTGTGTCTGCGACTCCTTATAACTAACAAAGTCATTTGTATGTGACCCTGGAGGGGAGAAAAGAGAAACTCTTTAAGCCTTTATAAATGTTCTGAACCTGATCTGCCTCTACCCCTGTGCTAACGTCCTTTCTTTGGTCCCACCTCAACTGGGGGATCCGCTGTGCTGGGAGCCCACTCAGGGCATTTTCTCCATGGCACTTTCGTTTTTTCTTTCTTCTTGAAACAAACATCTCTAGCTGTGATCCACTGGCTTGTTAGACTCATAAGGAATTCCTTAGACTCCTTTAAGGATGAGAATTTTGTTGCTTTTTAAGTTGAGTGTAGAAGATACGGGCTTATTTTTGCCGAGGTAAAACGGTAGGTTGGGTTAGGGACACCGTGTCCTTGTTCCTGGAATCGTTGGTGTCTGGTCAAGACTAAGATTTGTTTGCAGAATATGTAGTGGTTGAATCGAATTGATTAAGGCATTTTTAGTAGTCTCACAAGTACATTATGTTATTATTTACCATTTTGTTGTGCTGCAATGCGTCTCTACGCAATAAATTTAAAGAGTAAACATGGGTGCGTGATGGCTGTATAAATAATGACACTCTTTTAAATGTGGCTGCCTCTGGGAAAATAAAAAAACGTTACACAGAGTTTATCATCAAATGTTATACATTTCCACCACCAAAGATCTTTCATATTACATAAATGTGTGCTGAACAAATGAAAATGATTTTTATGTACCCCAAGTTTTCATATTATCAGTTATAAATCCCCAATTTTTTTAACAAAAAATTCCTATTTTTTGTAAGTATCTTATCAAGAATGTATTCATTGTCTAAAAGAATAAGATATACCCCAACTCCTGGAAACATGTTTTCCAGGTTATGTCTGTGTGAAATTGCATGTGAAAATTACCAGTGCTTTGACCACACTTAGTTGCCCCAGATAATATTCTAATATTAATATTGTTCATCTAGAATTCAAAGTCTGTATACTTAAATATAAGCCACTTTATGTATTGCAACAAGCAAGCTATGGTGTTTGTGTAAGAGCAGGTAGTAAATGATACTCTTCACCCACAGGTGATCTTAGACTATCAGATGATGCTGAGAATAGTCTTTATGCTGAGTACCCGGGACACAAGAGGGAACCACACAGACAGGAGCTGTACCTGAGCTCCTGTCCATAACTGCATTAAAAATAATCCATAACTGCATTATTTTCTACTTTATATATAATCAGTTCTCTTTCCTTATAAGTTGGTAAAGGCCTAATTAAAATTAGAATTCAGGATCTTTATGGTAGATATCCTTTTAAACCTTTATTATTATATTTAGTCTTCATATAGAATATAATAAGAAAATAGTTTTAGTATTTTCCTAAAGATTTATCTACTTCTATGAAAGCATGAAAAAACAATTGACCCTCTTGGGTATCCAAAAATGAGAGTTGAAATATTATACACTGCAGGGAGGGTGAGGGGGAGACAGGAAATACCACACTCATTTCTGTGCTTCCTCCTCAAGAAAATTCAGATTGGAAACAGAACATGAGAATTAAAAATGAGAGCTCCCTTATGTGTACCTTCTGAGCCTGGTTTTCTACCAGTCTTTGGCTGACTCTTCCCAGGTCACAGGTAAGAGCAGAGATGTTTTCCAACCCCTGGCTAGGACCCAGCAGAAACGCAGGGAGGGGAATCTTGTCTCTCTCCCGAGTCCCAGGCCTGTCTGTAGCCTCAGAGACCTGAGGATCAGGAGAAGTGGGAGATTTGGGTTACAGTTCAATGCAAAAGCTGTTTTCTCCTACATGCTTGGAATCTTGCTTTCCTTGTTCTCTCCTCCTACTGACAGCTCTTCCTATAATCTTTCCCCTAATAATCCCTCTCTACCTCTTTTACCTTTAATCTCTGATTTAACAACTAACAAATAAAGATATTTTCTCTTTACTAGTTCCTAATCATGACATCAGTCTAGCTAACTGGTACATATCAACCCTGGTCCTAAAGGAAAAGCTCACATTGTCCAATCAGTTTCTCTCTGTTCCCACCCACAAGGGACAGATGACCGTCCTGCATATGCATGCTATCTTGGCCAAGAGGGAACCGAGCTTCTTAAAATTGATAAATATTTTGGGCACTCAACTGTATGCCTGACACTGAGCTAGATTCTAGAGACAGACTGGGGAGTAAAAACATAGGGCTTGCAGGATTTAGTAGGGAGGGAGGAGGAGGAGGAGGAGATAGACATATAGGATGCACCAGCAATTTCACAAATTCTTAAAAAATTATAACTATTTTAAGTGCTGTGAGAGCACATAACAGGGAAACTTGTCCTTTACTAGGGATTTGAGCAAGTTTCCTCGAGGCTGTAATTATCTTGGAATTAACTGTAAGAAGTGATGGGGAGGCAGGGCGAGATCGTTTACATGTGCACAGTCCTCCCCATCCCCTGCCAGAGGGTTGGGGGAACTGAGAAAAAGACACATAAACAAAGATCCTGAGTGTGCATGAAAGATTTTTGATTTTTGTTAAATTTTAGGTGGAAACATCCTACAAAATTGTTTAAAGGGGCTGTATACAGTTGCTTCAATGTTTCTTTTAGAGCAATTGGTCATTTGAGCATTCAGTGAATAGTTACTGAAAATTCTCTGCAAACTTGTGTCTCTACCTAATACAAGGAAAAGGAATGAATGAGACGCAACCTCTGCCTGGTCCCAAACAGTTCAAACCCTGACGTATCTATAATTTTGCTGTTGAATATCTGATGGGGAATGAGATGTGGGCAATGTAGTGCAGTTAAGATGGAGGAAGATAGAGCTCTTGTTTAAAATGTATTGCTATTTATTCAGATGTGTGCCCTGCAAAGAACTGCTTAGCACCTTACAAGACGTGAAGACTGACGTCACTGCAGATGCTTGGAGCTTTAGAATGCAGGAAAACAGGAAAAGAGCTGATGGGATCCAAGTATTGAGCTTGCCGAGGCTCTAGCAGAATGCCAGTAAAATGCCCAATTAATTTTTACTATTAATAATTGTCAATCACTAAGAGGCAGCAGTGAAATGTACTGTCTTCATTTCCAAAAGGAACACAGACACACAGCACCACTGGTGGAACCGTCGTTATTTGGAGGATGGCAAATACTCACGCAACCCTACTTCAGGACACTTAGAGCATAGCTGTACATTTGGGAAATTTGCTGAAAAATAAGATCGTTTTCAAGCCCTGTGTGAATTAACCAGTACTGATGAGGCTAGAGAGTCCTGTGAGGGTATAAACCTAAGAATTTGATATCCCATCATGTTCCACTGGCCAAGCGCTTTGATCACTGGAAATACCCTAAAGACAAATACTCTGCAAGAATGATCTCTCTGAGAGGCTGTCTAACTAAAAATGGATTACTATAGCTGTCGGACTCCCATTTCTCTGCAGACTTTGCCTGCTTATATGTTCTTGGAGCTCTGATTCCAACAATAAATAGCACCTTCTGCTGTCCATAAAGGAGCTGTTCTCAGGAACCTTGTTGCATCCTTCTTCTGCCATTGAGAACTCTGTACAGATACCAGCATAGCTCTGCATCTCCTCTCTTCTTATCTTTTCCTGCTTCCTATGATGCCAGTTGTACTGTACTGCAGGCAGGATGTTGATGAAAGCTGCCAGTGGATTGGGGACATTTATTCACATGGTCATTCATTGGGCAAATATGTATAGATGGTGCTGGGAAGCCAAGAATGGGTGGGAAAAAGCCCTGTTGAAGCCCTGATTGTTTTTCACATAACCTGGAGGAGGGAGAAGAAAAAAAGAAGAAAATCCCTCTCACTCCAGAGCATACAGTCTTCCCCCACCAAGCTAATTCTCCTTGTCAAGATCTTGTGGGGACTTCAAAATATGAAGGAATAATTTAAGTCTTAGAGATCTAATGTGTTCTTGTGATTGAAAATAGGACCATTCCCTAAAGTGATTTGCCAGAAAGTGTTTATAAAGTAAAAGAGTCACAAACGGACACAAAACTTGTGCAATTCTATATTGAATGTAGAATATGCAGGAAAAATAGATAATTCACTTTTTCCTAGAATTAGTGTAATATATAAAAATATTGGACACAGATTTCTTTATTTCAATTACCATTCTACTGTTAGCAAGCTATAGTGAATGATGAATTTGTCTTTTTCTTTTTCTTTTTGGTTCTCTACTGTGTGTGCTATAGTGGCGAATAAAGAATGAGATTTTAGATTCAGGAAATTTGTGTTTGATGCTGTCTTTTCCATTTACTTGCTTTGAGACTATGGATAAAACATTTAACCTTCAAAATTGTGAAAAGATGGAATAATAATATCAGTAGTACCTATTTTTAAGAATTTTTATAAAAATCTTAGAAGGTTTTGTATAATATATATATAAATTTGCTTTAAAATAGCTTGTTTTTAAACCTCTAAAGCATTTTCAACTATTATATTTATGTAGACTTTGTATTTATAAGATTGCTAATCTTTTTACTTCTGGTTTTAATACTACAGTGTAGTAATGTCACAAGTGTAAGAGTTTAAAAATTAGTTCCTTTCTATGCAAATTTTATTGTCATCTAGTGTAATAATAATCAGTGGTTCAAAGCTCTTTAAACCAAAATTGTACAGTTTAAAAAATCATTTCTGTGCTAAAATAATCTGAAGTCTATTTTGTCTATTGGTTGCTTCCTCAGAAGGCCTATATACGTGTATATAGATAAAAGGGTAAGAAATATCCTTTGTAGATTGTTATTTTAGTAAATCAGATTTCTTTTTTTTTTTCTTTTTGAATGAATGCTCAGTGACTTTTATTATATTTCATTAAATACAGTAGAAAAATGGTAGGGGGCAACATATTTCCTCAGCAAGGGAAGGTAATATCTAGAAAAAATTAATATTTCTGCATAAGAGTTTTCCCATAAAAACACCACAACAGACATTTTTCACCTCTTGTAAAACTAGTCATTCTTACAGATTAGTACTATATTCCCAACTACCTGTATTTCAAACCACCTAAGCCATTTGACATTGAATGGTTGAAGTGCAATGATCTATCTAATCCACCCACAAGGCTTCATTGACCATCTCAGATATATAGGATTTGAACTAAACTCTACAATATTTTTTCATTAAAATCACTGCAGGCAGAAAGGTATTTAAATTTTAAGATATGATACTATCAGAGCTGGTTGCAATTCAGTAGCAGATAGATAAGGTCAGTAAATCAGATTTCTAGATACTACATATGTTTATCTGACTTGATGAAAACCAAATAAGCATTGTATTTCATCATATCTAATATGCTATCAATTTTAAGACTATGAAAGAAAAAACACAGTTAAAATATGGCATGCCATTGATTTTATTAACATAACACTTCTAGATTTCAGAAATGTTAAGATATGAGGAATAAATTTGTCTTAAAATCAAAGAAATTTGAAACTTGGAATGAGATTTAGATGTATTTTACCTAAGTAAATTTAAAGCATTCATTATGCTGTTTATAAAGGATTCATGAATCTGTTTCTTTAACTAATAGGTATTGCGTTCTGACTACACCCAGGCATGATGCTGGGCTAATGGAAACAGACATGATCAGTGCAGTGCATTTCTATATGGGAACTCATGTCTGCTTGGGAGGTGACAGCAATCCTACCAATAAATGTAAAACCCTAACTTCTGTAACTACAACCCGAGCTGCATGGCTCTGAAAAGGCATTTAGTAAGGCTCTTTTTGGCATGGAGGTGGGAAAAGCCTCCCTGGAAGACTTACTCGGGGCTGAGGCCAGGAGGATGACAGAGTGCTAATTGGGAAGGGGGAGAAGGAGCTTTGCAAGTCACATTTTTAATTTATTATTCATAGTGAGTTTTGCCAGCAGGGTGAGGGAACTGCTTGGGGACTGGTTTTGCTCTTGCTCTCCTTGACTGTCAAAGCCCCACCTGTCTCTTCCATGCATGACCTCTATCCGTTTGCCATGCTGATCTGGACCAAAATACATGTCTGTTTTCCCAGGACAACTACTCAAGGCCACTTCCCAAGATATTGCTGAAAATTAATTTAATATACTGCTTTTATTATCTTGCTTAAAAACTATGTTTATTTCTCGTATATTCTGCCAAATGTGCCTTCCTACTTTACTTAAAATGGCACTTGATGTATTTCTTTTTCTCTTCCTCCCTTCCCTTGTTTATTTTCAGATGTTCTTCATACTATATCTGAGTTCTCTCAGACAATGCAGACACAGAAGTGTATTATAAAAAAAAAAGTATTTTATTGAGAAGTAACATCTTCAGTGAGGCCCCTGAGTACATTAGTCAGGCTTATCCAGAGAAAAAGAACCAACAGCATATGTGTTTGTACATAGAGAAAGACAGAAAGGTTTGTTTTAAAGATTGGCTCTTGAAATTGTGGAGGTGCGAGTCCACAATCTGCAGACAGGCCGGCAGGCTGGGGACTCGGAAGAGTTGATGTAGCAACTCCTGCTCAAAGGCAGACTGGAGGCAGAATTCCTTTTTTCTAAGGAGAGGTCAGTTTTTTCTCTTAAGGCATTTAAATGATTGCATGAGATCCACTCACATTATGGAGGGTAATCTGCTTTGCCCCCAAACTACGATTTAAATGTTAATCTCACCTAAAAAATGCTTACACAGTGACATCTAGACTAGTGTTTGACCAAGTATCTGGGTACCATGGCTTGGCCAAGTTGACACATACAGTTAACCATCACACTAAGGTAATTAATTTCATGCAGGTAGCAGAAATAAGGATAATAGAACATTTCTCTCATGGCCTACATCAACTTCCTCTATGTCCACCAAAGCTCATGACATTTCTATGCCTTGATTAGGCAAGAACACTTACAAATCACAATTTAAGGGAGCAGAAGACTCCTCTCAAAACTTCCTGTCCTCTAGGGCACTTCAAATATCACCTTTTCCAAGAAGCTTGCTTATCTTGTTAATTAGCGGCAACCCAGCCTGTCCTTTCAGCCCCCATAACACTTCACACATCCATGCCCCTTGGATTTGCACTTGTGCTGCTTCCCCGGGAGGCTCCGGGACTGAAGGCACAGGGTCTTACTCATCCTTTGTCCTCTGAGAGCAGTACTTTCATCTAGTAGGTGTTTAAGAGGTAGTTTTTAACGGAATTACAAATTCAACTAAAACATCAAGTTCAGTGTATCTGTTTACATGCTTTGGAGATTACTTACATAAAAAATTGTTGGTTTAGTATAATTGCTTTTGTAGAACAATAACTTATTTTTAATAGAAAAGAAAACAGCATTAGTTTTTTTTTTTCTGTTAGAGTGTGAAAGGGCTGTAGGAAAGAATTATATACAAGTCAATCGTTTGAGATAAACCATTGTGACCAAGACTTATTTGTAACAAACTGTTTTAAGATAGTATCTCATGTATTAGGAATTTTAGGGATGGGCGATTTTCAGTCTTAGGGAGAAGTTTCATAATATTGAATCCTTCAGTGGCTTTCTTTTGATCTCAATGACATTGCAATGGAAATACTCTCTAATTGCCCTAATGAAACTCTTAGCAATCAATCCAGTGGTAATATGTTTGTCAGATCCATTTAAAAGTAATTAATAAAAGAGAAAACCTTCAGTCTCAAAAAGCATATGCCACATCAGAACCTTTTCAGATGGTCAAATCTTTATCTTCTTTGGTAACATCCAGGGGTTACTCTAGTATCAAATGATCAAAGCTTTTTTTTTCCTACCTAGTCTGTTTTATTTTGGAATATTTTTAAAGAATATAATAGAATTAGTAAAACTATTAACCACAGGATATGAGAAAGTCTTCATCAGTATATTTTGTTTAATGTTAGAGATCTAGTGGAAATACTATTTTTAGCAAATACTTAATGTTTCACTAGAGCTTTAGACTTTATCTCATCTAATCTCTATTCATGTTCTACAATATTTTGTTGTAGACCAGAATAAAAAAATACATCAGCTCTTTAGTATAAACAGACCTAAGTGCTCTATAGAAATTTCAAAGATCTATGACATTTAGCAATCTGGAGTTCTACTAAAGAACAAATTTGAGTCAAAATATTGCAAGGCAGATACGCTATGATGACTTAGATAATGAATTACTTAGTAAATGAAAGATTTAGCTAATGAATAAGCTTAACCACCAGAGAGGCACTATCAATATTGGTATTAAAAGATGATCTCTGATGTTGGCATGCCTAGTTTGAAGCTTCGGCAACTCCACACATTAGCTGCATATTCTTGGTCCATTTATTTAACCTCCTTGGGCCTCAGTATCAACTATAAAACGGGTTTAACACTAGCAGGAATGTGCTCAAAAATGTTAGCTTTTAATAGCCCAATTTGGCTTTAAAGTTTTTGTCTCTATTTTATGAGTAAAGTGATCCCCTCCACTGATGAATATTTTGGGTTCTTTTTTGAAATTGAATCCTTTGAAACCAGTATTTGTTTCTCTGCCCTTCCTCAAGCCAGAAATTACTAAATGACCTATCTTCTTGAGTGTCAATCTCATTCTTGGCATTCCAACCACTTTTCATGATGGTAAAAATTAAAGAAGGGGCGGGTGGGGGAGAGAGAGCGAGAGAGAGAAATTGAATAGAAATACTGTATGTGACTTTCAAAAAATGACTTATTCTTTCTGCTGTATTAATTTCTTCCTGGATTCTTGAAAAATAATCTACTTCAACTTAAAAAGAGTTATAGGGAAGTTTCTAATATATGTCTGTCACATTTCACGTGTTTCAAATAGTGTTTTACAAAAGGCTAAAACCTAGGAGCATAATATCTTCCTTCAAAGTCTGGGTGTTAATTAGTTGTACATATAATTATTAATAGAAAAGAAGCATTAGCTCCTCCTCTTACCTTTTTTTTTTTTCTGAAGCAGATCTCAGTTAAAATACCATCTAGGACTTTAGTTCAGTTTAGAAATTAACTGTTTAACACTTCGTATCACCAGAGAGTAAAAAGTCACAATTACGATAGTGCGTGCATACAGAACATGTGTCAGTGACAAATGCTTCTATAAAAACGTCATCGTGGAGGAAGGAGAGCAGAATGAGGATCAGCCTCCTTTGACAGGTATGTTAAAGTAAAGAAAATATTTCAAGATACAGAAGATGCATATAATATTGGTATTCTTTAATGTGACTGTAAAAGTAAAACAAGACAGAGATATAACCAAGCAAAGTCATCATAAGAGGTTAATAGCTGTGGTGCCAGGAGTTTTAAAATTCACCCAGATCAACTCTTGATTTTACGTTAGATGTCTTGAGGATGTAGCACTGCCAATGCCTCAGATATCCAGGATGCTTTGAAATACTAGAGTGTCTGGGCATGGGGAGAGGAGACTGAGATGGGGAAGGGGTGGCTGGTTCTTACCTGGTTTAATAGACCGACTTTGACTGCACCTTCTAAGAAAGGCTGGAACTGGCAGTGTAAGTCATTCCTTTGACACTCGGACTCATTTGAATTAAAAAGGGACTTTGATATGAAGAATTTTTAATTCCCTACAGATGAAACTCTGAAGATACTTTTGAACTGTAACTTTCATGAAAAGTAAGAAATTATTTTATGTTAGGATCTGGAACAAGCACATTTATTTCTAAACATTTTGTATATTTTTCTAACATGTATTTTTAAATATTTAATACAAGTGTATAGTATAGTTATATAACAGTGGATGTTTTGGTGATAATATGGTACAAATCTAAAGTTTTAGTGAAACTCAAAAAAAAGGGGTCCATGTTCCTTTAATTTTTCCAGTTAAGTAAAAGGAAAATAGTTAAAAAATATATATATAAATAATGTAAGCATTTAGTCATCAAAACGAGAGTAAATATAGCATAGTGGTTTGAACAGAATGAAAAACCAGACGCTCTCTGTTGGACTCTTTTGTGTGACCTTGGGCAAGTTCTGTATCCTCTTTTTTTTTTGTCTGGTTTTTGTTTTGGCTTGTTGTTTAATCTGCATTATTTAAATAGTAACTTCACCAACCTCATAATGTTTTTGTGAATATTAAATAATTAATACAAAGAACAGTGTCTGTCACTTACCAGGTATCTGATAAGTAATGGCAAATATTATTGCTTATAGTCTCACATAGAACTTCTTTACCTTGTTGGATACATTATATTGCATTTATAAATAATTTTATTTGAAATATTTGTGTTTGAATTATTTTTAAATATTTAGTAATTAGATTGCATAATTAATTAGATTTTACTGAATTCCCTAAGAAAAAGATGAGATCCAACTGGAAATAAAAATCACATATAGGAATCTCAACATTCATTTCAATAAGTATGTTTGAGTTTTCAGATAGTGTTTGTATACATCAAAAATGTACATTTCCTATGTGAGAAAGTGAGTATTAACTGCCAACTCCCTGAAAGATCATGACAAAGCAAAAATTGCTCCAAAGTTAAACAGCAAGGATGACTTTATTTAAGGCTACTGAAAAAAGGGAGGAGGCCAGAACCCAAGAGGAGCTCACCGGTACTGAAATAAAGAGCTGGGGGTGGCGGGTGGGGCTGGTGGTGGTTAAGTGTTGGGTGCAGGAATCAGGATGATAGGCTCTGAGTTTGCTAATTGTCCTTTTTCAAAGGAAAGGTAAACTTGCCATGACACGAGGCACTTACAACTTAGAGCAAGATGCCTGATGAAATTAGGCTTCTACTCTCCCATGGAAACTGGAAGATACAGGTCCTGTCTTCCTTGAAGACTACCAATCAAAGGGGCGGCTCCAGGTGCTAGAGAGGTACACTCCTGGATTGTAAAACAGGCAATGGGCTGGGAAAGGATATACATCTTCAAGGGATGGGAAAAAAAACTGCAAGTTTTCTAAAATAAATACTCTAAAGAAATAAGAGGAGGTCAGAGACCTAGAATCAAGAAGAAGCTTGTCTAAAGTTTAGTCCCAGGGAGGGGAACATGTCTTGGTCAACCACCTAAAATAACTTGTTGATAAAGAAAAGCTCAGCTTACTACCTCCACTAAGGGAGAATATATGACAAAGTCCTTCAGTGGTTTTCAAAAGGGATAGCCAAGGAATGGATATCTGTGGGCTTTTGAGATCTGGACTCAAGTAATTTAAGATAAATCTTTACATGAGGGGATATGAGCAAGATTGGCCCAAGTTTGTGATTCTACATTTTAGGATTGGTCAACCCAGAGAGGAAAGAGGCTTGAAGCAAGTGCTGATAAACATTTGTTTGATAGAAGAGCAATTGCCTGGGGTGGAGGAGATGTTTGAGCAGTCTGTTGATTTGGGGATATTTCCTGAAGCAAACCATGAAGTTATTTACTAGGTTCCAACCTTACCTTTCTGAACAAGTGCTTGCTGGAACACATATAAAGTCATGTTGATGTAGAAGGCTTTAATTCTAGGTCCTGGTAGTTAAACTATGGGATGTCTTGAGATCTCAGTTCACAGTAGTTAATTGAACATTCAACTGTACACATTTCTATTTTTTTAGAAATAGAAATAGAAGACAAAGTTAGTTTTTATTTCATCAGTATTTTTTCTTGACTCAGTTTCCCTGAGTGCAAGTGCCATTAGTGAGAATTTCAAGCATTGCATGAAAATACATTTTGAGGTCACACTAATTGATTAGTATTCTAAATGGAATTACTGTCCACTTAAATGCTCTGGTTACCTTCCTAAATTGTTTGTTGACTCACAAATTAATTGATCCCTGAGCTTCTAAATACCTCTTGGCTCATTAGAAGAACACTTGTATTAATTGACCCAGCAGAGGGTCTCTGTGGTTGCCTCTGCTGCCAGGGAATTTCTACTAGGTGAGTCCATTTAAGGACTCCAATAGAAATCTATAATCATAGCCTGATTATATTGAATGCAGAAATCCCTAACTCCACGTTTCAAGTGGGATGTGTTTGTAAACAGAATAAAATGGCCAGAAACTATTTGAACTTTATTCACTGCTGTAAGAAAGATTACTCTAAATGTTTTGGATGATTTGATACTGTTCGGATATCAAAGGAATACTTTAGAATTCTTACTCTTAGAATGAGCATCTTGCTTATAATATATTAAAATAATTAGATTAATTTAATAACATAATTGTTTTTAAATGCAGGGTTATACACATTTGCATCCAAAAATATAATAGCTCTTAATCTAATTTAACTTCCTCTTACGTTTTACAAATGAGAAAAAAATATAGTCAGATGGTTAAAGACACAGTCAGACAGTTGGTGGGGGAAATCAGAAATTCTAAACCTGTGTATTGTAACTCTTTATACCACATAGCATTCTAGCTTGGAATATTTTATTTTACAATCACCCTCTTTAATGAGTGGTTTTGATAAGGCAGATAATTTGTGTGTGTGAAATTCTTCATGATTCAAGGTGCCACTCCCAAAGGTAACTGTATGAACTCTAAAATATTATATTTTTCAAATATCTATATTTTCACAAACTGAATGTATCAACCGAGTACTGATAAATTTCCCAAAAAATATAAATGCCTTTATACCTTGAATCTCTTATTCTGAATGAGTCGGTCTTGAGAAGCATTCTGTCCAGTGATTTGTAAGTTATTGGACTGCTCCCTCTTTCATTTTGCCTACTATTTATACCTCCTCTTTATCTGTTAAAAAGCAGGGGAAAATTGTATTTGAGCACTCGATGAAGGCTTTGGGTACATGGTTCTCTGTCTTTTCGTTCCTATTAATACACAGTGTTGGCTGAGCAGCCCTCAATAAAGAGCTTCTCTGAGGAAATAATCTTTTTCCCTCAATCGCTATTACTTTCTGATCTAATTGTGTCCATTTTATTTGACTGAAAGAGACAATAAGTCCCCCAAGAATTTCTTTGGCAGATTTTAAAATAAAATGAGGTTATAATTATGCTTATTCTCATTAGTTCATTTCTTGGCTCTTCGAGAGTATCTTTAAAACATTGGTTTGAAGTGTGAATTCTTATCACCCTAAGAAATCTCCAACAAACCCATTGTCCAGAACTTGTAAACATCACACACTTGATGACTTTATAGTAATTAAAACCTTATGTATGAGGCCAGGCGCAGTGGCTCATGCCTGTAATCTTAGCACTTTGGGAGGCCGAGGCAGGAGGATCACTCGAGGTCAGGAGTTCAAGACCAGCCGGAGCAAAAGTGAGACCCCCGTCTCTACTAAAAATAGAAAGAAACTAGCTGGACAACTAAAAATATATAGAGAAAAGATTAGCCAGGCATGGTGGCGCATGCCTGTAGTCCCAGCTACTTGGGAGGCTGAGGCAGGAGGATTGCTTAAGCCCAGGAGTTTGAGGTTGCTGTGAGCTAGGCTGACACCACGGCACTCTAGCCTGGGCAATGGAGCAGGACTTTCTCAAAAAAAAAAAAAAAAAAAAAAACAACTTATGTATGAAAGTGCTCTATGTGGAACCAAGGAGAATAGTATTTTCCACATATGTTCAATGAATGATAGCTGGATTTGAATATAGTATAATTTTCAAGTGATGAACCTTCACATGATGGACCCAACGACTTGTTTCCCTTTCACATTCGAGCTCTTCTCCTTTCTTCTCTCAACTACCCCTCCTTGTTCTCTAATGAGAATCTCTTGTTCCCTTTCCCTGGATGGTCACAGGTTCAAATATTATGACCTATTGTCCACATGACACTTAGCAGATTGCACGCTGTGATTTGTGTTTCAGGAAAACATGATAACCTCATTAACAAACCAGCAAGCTTCAAACTGGCATGACACGAGGGATTCTTAAAGAAGCAAAGTGTATGAATCATAGTTGTCTAATAGCTTCTTATAGAATATGCTGTAAACTTCTGGGTCTAAAAAGGAACACAGGCACAAAAAGTGTTCATTTCCTTTCAAAAATATGTACTTAAAAATGGTAAAGATGATAATTATATATGTTTATTTCACCTCAATAAAAAATTTCAAAAAATATGTACATTATATTAAAAAAGAGTTTGTGTGGTAAGATCTGTCACCAAATGCACACATATTTAGATAGCACCTGCCATCCCTATTAAATATCTTGTTCTTAACTCTTTAATATGAAAAATCTCAAGCTACAGATAAGTTGATTGGATAAATACCTATATATTCTTTAAGTAGATTTACCAATTTTTAACAATATGCCACATCATGTTTCTCTCTGTGTCTCTCTTTCTCTCTCTCTCTTCCTGTATGTGTGTATAATTTTTTTCTAGACCATTTTAGTATTAAGTTGAAGACATCATGACATTTCTCCCTCAAATAATGCAGAGTATTTTCGGTAATCATTAGTTCCAGTAAGTGGAATAAGTATCAGTACGGGAAAGATCAGACTTGGCAGCAAATTGTAGGCAAAAGACATAGAAGTCCAGCTGATTTCAAGAATAGTGTGAGGTAGCTTCTAAAAAACTAAAAAAAAACCTTCAAAGTATAGTTTCCAGATCATACTGTGGTATATATTTAACTTTATATTTTGTGTTTGGGTCATATCAAAAGTATTTTATTCGTTCTGAATGTCCTCATTGAAAAGGGATGTCGAAAATCTAGAGTGTGTTGTGTCCAGAGGAGCACCAGTGGACAGAAGAAGGGTGTGGAAACAGTCTCCTGTAAACAGGGCCGAGGGAGCTAGGAGTGTCCCCGAGAAGCCTGAGTGGCCACGATGCCCTGGTTCCCTGCACTCCGGAGGGCAGGCGAGGAGAAAGGCACACAGCGAGGGGAGCGATGCAGGGACAGGAGCGGGGCCACTTCCTCACTGCCAGAGCCATCCACCGATACAACCATATGGCTGCGAGAAGTAGCACTTTTGTTTTTTCCTTGGATGTGGGGAGAGTGAGAAGAACTCTTGGAATAGAATTTGGTGTGTAAGTCAGAACAAACCACAGCGGGAGGCGCGGGGCGGAAGGATGTCTGCTGCTTTGCGTGGCAGTGGAGACTGCAAGAATCCAAATCTCAGATGGTCTGATTCTGGGATTCTGTTGCGTTCTTTTGGAATCTCTTTCTCATAAACTAATTCTTGTTTCCATGGTCCTTCTTTTTCTCGTCTTACCTCTTCCTTCTCCCAGGCAGTGCTGCTGTATTTTATGAGGCGTGTGTTCAGTTTTCTTCAGACAAACAATGATCATTTGTGGAAATTGTATTGCAATATAAATTTCTTTTGACAGACGTAGTAATTTAAAAATGCTTACTTTGCATTTCATTTTAATTTTGGTGGAGAAAACTGAGAACAGTCACTGTGCAATAAGTATAATCAGAGCATGACGTATAAGTAGTTTCCTGAAATTAATATCCCTGTATTCTAAGTCAATAAAGCAAACATAAATTTGCTATTAAATTCCAGGTATGTCCAAAGGCCCAGTGTTAGAAACTATGAGTTCCTACCTTCAAGGAACCTCAGTTGAAGAAGCCAGAACTCCACTCATAAAAATACCGCTCAGCGTAAAGACAAAGAGGCCTACTGTTCATGAGTAAAGTACATGGTGAATGCCCTGGTGTTTCTGAGGGAGAAATCTGTGTAAGATGGAAGTCAAAACCGAGGAAAGTTTGATAGAGGATGCTGTATTTGAACTTGAAGAGGAGGTATGCTTGTTCAGGAGGAATGAAAGGATGAAGACATTTCATGGAAAATAGAAAAGTGAGCAGTGCTCACTCTGAAAAGACAGATTCCTTGTTAAAAAGGAAAAGCAGCAGGCTTGAGTAGAGAGCTTCTGTTTCCCCCCAGTGCCATCCGAAGTATTTATGATTACTTTGGAGCTTGTGTTTTAACACTAGATGGATGCCCCTTGATGGTCAATGGTTAAATGAATTATTTTACATACATAATATGGAATATAATGCAGACATGAAAAAATATTAAAATAATTCTGTATAAACTGATATACAGGGGAGCCCAAGAAATATTTTTGAGTCAGAGGGGATTTTATACAATCACATTATTTATAATATGATACACGTGCACATATATATTTTTATACACATGAAAAGATAGTATCTGATTATTAATAATAGTTATTCTTAATAATTTTTTTGAGATATAGTCTTGCTCTGTTGCCCAGGCTGGAGCGCAGTGGCATCATCATAGCTCACTGCAACCTCAAACTCCTGTGCTCAAGCCATCCTCCTGCCTCAGCCTCCCAAGTAGCTGGGACTACAGATGCACACCACCATGTCTGGCAAATTTTTGTATGTTTTGTAGAGAGGGTCTCACTCTTGCTCAGGCTGGTCTGGAACTCCTGAGCTTAAGCAATCCTCCTGCCTTAGCCTCCCAGAATGTTAGGATTACAGACGTGAGTCACTGCACCTGACCATATTCTTAATAATTCAATGGGTAATTTTCACTTTATATTTTATATGCTTTTATTATATATTGTGCAAGTTTTTGAAATCAGTATGTATTGCTTTTGCAATTTAAAAATGAAGACAGAAACAAAGAGTGTATGACTGAGCTGGAAGAATAATTTGCATAGATGGAAAAGGGTTCTTCCAGAACTATTTTAAGTATAGTAGGTTATAACAATTTGATGTGAAGTCACTCTGTCAACTCTTATCCAAATCCTGTTGATAAAACTATCCATTCTACTAGAGAGGCTGAAAGAGAAACTCATGAATCTCTAGATTTTATGAATTACGGCACGTGTGTGTGTGCATAATACCATTTATTACTGTGACCAAATTGCCGTGTGCCTCTAAAGTTGCATTGTAATCATGAGATTAGCAGTTTATTAAAATATGGGTTATATTCCCACCCAAAATATTTGAGGAGTTAGGAATCTAAGAGTAAACACATTTTAGTGGCCTTCTAATAGTAATTCATTTACTGTAACTTTTTCTAAAATTAAGACACATATATAAGAAAGTGCTTTTTCACTATGTTCTTTTAGAACTGTCTAGGGCAGTAGCAGGTGAGTAGACAGGGGCGGGCGGGGCTTGGGGAATCCTGGCGGGCGTGGCTGAAGTGAGGTGGGGGCAGGGTAGGGTAGTTGATTGGAAGATAATTGCAGCACAGTTTTCTGTTGTATATACTCTAATACTGGGGACTTGTCTACAAAGTGCCCAGGACATGGATATTATATAAGTTTCCAGGATGACTTTTAATTACTAGGAAATTATTGATAATGTTTTGCATATTGGTATCATTCACGGATGCTTTTGATTTTTGTATCCATTATAGAAATGTTAGGAATAGGGTTTCTAATCAGTGTGCTATTTTGGAAAAAATGTTTCTCTGTCACTATTTGAAAAATTACGTCTCTCCTTTTATAGGAGGATAGGGGATAAAATGAGAATAAAACACAACTATAGTACCCCTCCTAAAAAAGGGGGTGTCCCTGTGACACTTTGAAATTATTCAATTCATTCTAGTGTGTGTGTGTGTGTGTGTGTGTATGGTGGACACTTCCAACTTTTTTTCAGCTACCATGGTAGGGTATATAGAAACCAAGTGAACCTTTGATTTTATTGGTGAAGGATCATAACCAAGCCATGCAAGCTAACATCTTAACTTCCCCGGGTTTATGGCATGTCACGGTGAACAAATGTGTCTAACTGTCTGTAGCCCAGAGTCAGCTTTTGCCCTAGTATCTGCAATGCATAAATGAGACTTACATTCTGCCTGGGAGATAAGATAGAGTTTCATTTTCCTTTCACACAGGTGTATTTGAGGATGGTTGATCTGAAGCACTGGAAGTTCGCAACTTTTCTATGTTACCTAACTAAAGTTTCAAATGAATAAAATAAATGAAAAAATAAGTAGCTTAAGAATAACCATATGCAAAAAATAAAAAAAGACATTGAATTGTGGACCATTAGACCCTTCCAGCTAAGACACAATGATTCTAGCTTGTTTTAAAATGATATGCTTTAGTTTTCAACAATCACTATGAGATAAAAACAGTAATAAATACTGATTTATTTAAATATTGATTTATCTAAAAATATTGATTGATTCTAACAGCTATGTCACAAATTCATATTGGTTAAAAGATATAAAATCGAGCGTGTTGTACCTGCAGTCCTAGACTTGGGTGGCTGAGGCGGGAAGGTTACTTGAGCTTAGGAGTTTGATAATAGCCTGGTCAACATAGCGAGACTCCCTCTCAAAAAAAGAGAGAGAGATACGAGTTCTGCATCCACAGAATCAACCAGAAGTGGATTCAACGAACCACAAATCGAAAATATTTTAAAAATCATAATACAAATAAAAAATCCTCACAGTGTAACAACAATTTACATAGCACTTATATTGTATTAGGTATTATAAGTAACCTAGACATAACTTAAAGCGTATGGGAGGATGTGCATAGGTTATATACAAATACTACATCATTTTATGTAAGAGACTTGCACATCCATGGATGTTGGTACCCAAGGGAGGTGCTGCAACAAAACCCCAGTGGATACAGAGGGCCAACTGCACTTTACATTCACATGGTAGACACTTCCAACTTTTTTCTGTTACCATGGTAAGGCATATAGAAACCATACGTCTTATTTATAAGCTTACAAAAAAAAAAGACTTGAGGCATGATCTAGAAGATACATCATCTATTAATGATGATATTTTGATCTCTCCACTTAAAGGATATATTAAAAGACTTCATAGGTAACTGAGATTAAAAAATAATAAATGTGCTCTAAAGTAGAATAACTTGCTAAATAGGAAAGATTTATAACACATATCTGATTACTGTAATTTTTAAATGTAGAGTAGATTGTTTAAATCACATTTATTAAAAAACAATTGGGTGTGTCTGTGAAAGTCAGACCTCTGTGACTTTGGAAGAAATCAAAGTTCATGTTTTATGGTAAAAACTTTATTGAGAAAATTTGCTCAAAAGTCAGCAGTACATGCCAATTTTTTTATACTTTTAATTATAATCATATTATTGTATATTTATTAGAGAATCATAAGATACATTCATTTTAACAGGTAATTGTGTCCGTGTTAGTTTGTACGTTTTGACCCAATACCGTGCAAATACACCTCTAAAATAACTGTCTCCTTCCACTACTGGGCTTTTCCCTCTCCTTTGTTTGCAAAACATTTTGCTCATGCTCACATTCTTAAAATTGCCCATTATTTTAATTATTTGTTTGCCCCTTTGAGTCCTCCCTTACTTTTCCACAAGCTCAGTTATTTATTCAAACATACAAGAGTGTTTTTATATGTTTATTTTAACTAGAAACTCTAACTGCTTTGTACCTGGAGTTTTAATAATTAATCTGGTCAGCTCTATTGCTAAAAATAGAAATCTATTTACAATATTTCATTTTATTTTATTTTTTTAATAATGACTAGTTTTAAAAAGAGGGGATAGGCACACAATTTTAAGTGGATTAACCACTCTTAACCACTGTAACAGAGGATGTGTTATGGCCATAAAGATTTACAGCAGCTCATTTTCAGTATTAATTCATCCTGCCATATCACAGCCATGTGTTGCTGTCTTTTTCTTCTCCAGCTATTAAGGTTTATGAGTGGGGAGATATGGTCATGTATTCATCTTTGCACCTGTAAATATTTGTTGAATGGGATCAAACTTTTGGGCATAGTAGCCTCCATTTTCCCTCAGGTAACTGCAAGTAAATTTTAATGAGTTAGGGTTGGATTAAATTAAAACAAAAATCACTGCAGTTCACCAGAATGTTTACCATTTTTCTTCTTTGAATTGTAAAACACATCAGCAATGTTTTTCTGATGGAAATTAATCAAGTGCATTTCCATGGCATAAGACACAAGTACAGAAGAGTCATCTGACTTTTATTGACAGTCACTGATTTTAATAGTTCTAGAATGTTGATTGGTAAATCAAATAAGAATATAAGAATCATACTGATGTTTTAAAGTATTTGACTTTTCAAAGATCTTATTTGCTCTCATATAGATATTCCCCTTGCTAAATGCAATATTAATAAAATAAATTTCTTAATTGGTCCTTTATTTTTATTAATCATAAAAATCACGCCATAAGAATTAGGAGAAGGTAATGAAATTTTATTATGGATTTCAATAGCTTGATTTTATAGCAACATTTAAAAACCACAAGTAGGACTGAATGTGGTTGGGAGATCATGAAAGTTCTAATACATTTTACATAGAAATGAAAGAATATGGAGTAACAAGAGTTCCTCTGGAGAACTCTTTTTTAACCTTGAAATTAAAGTTAATTCAAATCAAGGAAATTAAGAAAATTAAGGTGAAATGTTTTTAACCTTCATCTCTTCATAATGAAAATACTTATCTATGCCAAGTGCCAAAATTATACAGATTTTAACTTGATATTTATCATTTCTCTTTATAATAGAAATGTCACCAGGATTCATTTATTTCTATGGCAACATCGATTAGTGTGACCTGCTCTGAAAATTCAAATGGCCAACAACATGTATTACAGTATATATCAAGGACTCATACAGGTGTTAAAAGAATGTATTGAGGTAATAGACAAAAAGAATAATAAAAATTCCTAAGAACAGTAAAGTGGTCAAAGATTTCAAGCGAAGTTTTGATGGGGGAGTCAAATCTACAGGAAATTACTATGCAGCATCATCACTTAAGTGCAATACAAGATGAAAATAAGTAAATGAAAAAGTTGGAATAAATAAAATTGATAGAGCAATTTGAAAGAAGCAGATTTCCACCCAATCAGTCTACTTGCACATTGACTATATGCCCTGAAACAGGGAGGAAAACTGAGAAAACACCTTGACAGTAAACAAAAACAAAGACCACGCTTTACAAGAAGCTCCAAAAAAAAAAAAAAAATTATAATATACACAGATTTTTCACAACTCAAAGCTCCTTTCCAGATTAATCCAATTTGTTTTTCTTATCTCAAGGAAGGTGCCTCTGAACCATCAAATAAACTCTCTCCATCCCTGGGTCTGCCTGAAGTTGACTGGGCAAGACAACTAAAAATCTGAAGATTTTATTATACTGGAGGCCATGAGGCAATTGTTGGCCTACTTGTGTCAGGAAATGCCTTGAGCCATTTACTCTAGACCCTGATTCTGGGGTCCATTGGCCACCATTCCCTCCAGATTTGTTGCTCCTGAGTCCCGCATTTAAGTGGATCCTCCTTATATCACGACTGTAATTTCCACCTCAACTATTTCTGCTCCCACTACCTTATGCCCTTCTGCCATGTGAAGACACAACTAGAAAGTACCATCTATGAGGAACAGGCCCTTACCAGGTACAAAATCTACTGGCACCTTAATCTTGGACTTACCAGACTCCAGAAATATATGCAATTAATTTCTGTAGTTTATAAATTACCCACTCTAGGCGATTTTGTTATGGCAGCTGAAACAAAGACACTCCCCAGTGCTCCATCTAATCAACAGCCATAGCACCATTGCAGGTGTGGAGTAGGATTCCATTCCAAGTCCTGGTTGGTGAACATAAACTGAAGCTCCTTACATGAGGAGTGCATTAGCACATTAGATGTGCCAGTGCCAACAGCAATCTGACAGATCTCCTCCAAGTTGCTTTGTTCATCAGAATCTTCTGGGATAAAGCTTCCTGCAGAGCACAGAGGACGGATGCTAAGATATGTATAGCAGAGCAGATGCTAAGATATGTATAACAAGTACTTGAACAAGGAGGGTGCAGAAAGAGTCAAAGGGAAAATTGGGAAGCCTTAAGGATTATAAAGGATTGCTAAGCAAAAACGTAAACAGAAAGCCATATACATAATTATACCATTGATTTATGATACATATTAAAAACATGAAAATATTTAATGAATCAAGAAAACCAGGAAATATTTAATAAACCAAGATGCCACATAGTATTTCCCTTTATATTAAAAAAAATATAAATTGAAAACTGGTGACTTTGCCAAAATTCCACATCCTTTTAAAGATAGAAGTTAGAATTTTTTTTAAAAAAATCATAAATCACATACTGATTTTATACTATAATTAAAAGTATAAATATTAAAAGTAAAGGTTCTATACCAAAATGTAGTTAATAAAAAAATACAAAGCATGACCTGTAGGATAAATCCGTATTGAAAAATAAAACAAAAGGCTACCTTATAATGACCAGATGAGAGATCAGATAATTCTTGGATTATTTCAGTCATTCAAAATTTCATCCAGTTGTATTCATTGAATAAATACTGCTTTTTGTATGTTGATCATACCTCACAACTGGTCTAAAAATTCCTATTGTATTTATTTAAACAACGGCATGATTTCTCAAAACACAAAAATTCAGAGTAAGATTTATATCAGAATTCAGAGCTCACAGAATGATACATTTTTCCTGTGAGTTGGTAAATAAAAGTATTTCTATTTTATATATGAGAAAGATAGACTTCCATAGGACTTAAGTAAGTTGTCCTAACATAGCTTAGTAAGTGGTAGAGTTAGGAATCTAACCAACATGATTGTGAACATGGCTTTTGGCATCAGATAGGCGGATTGGAACCCAGAGAGACAGTCTTATTCTCCTATATCTCATTAGTAGTTTCTTTTTACGAAGTTCATAGCCCTCTGTTCATAGCTCTTTTCTTACAAGAAACCATTATGGAAATGATTTGTTCACACATCAAGCAAGGCTTAGTTACTTGCCCTTGGGGAGCTCATAATCTAATTGCGGAAAATTGATGTGTGAACAAATCATTTCAATAATAATTTCTTGTAAGAAAATAATATTAGGTAATTGAGGATAGGACACTGATGATATGTGACAAAAGCAACGGTTACAGAGGTTCAAAATGAGGACAGGTAGTTGTGAAGAGCAGAGAACATCCATAGATTAGGAACACTCCGTAGAGTAGAGGAGAGAAAAGCATAGATCATATTTCCACTGGCAAGGGAAAAGGGGGAAAAAAAGGATTTCCCAAACCAGAAACAGCAGTTAATGCTTTACATCCAACCAGAAAATGAGCTTGTTGCCTTGGAGTCCAGGCTCTCAGTGGGGGCTTTGTCAGGAACGCAGGGAGCACTGACCTAGCTGACCTTAGCTACCCCATCTCCAGCCCCTTTTAGGCTGAACTCATACTGTGTAGCCCAGGGCCTCAGGCATTCACCAGAAATTATGCTGGAGGCATAAATTATCTAAAACAGCATAGTCCAAAGCCTCAGGCCCAAGACCAACACCCTTGTCATCAGAATATTCCAAGGAGTGAGATGGTATGTCCTGGGAGCCAGGCAAGGGCCCCCAGTCTTCCTAAAACAGGCCTTTCTTTGGAATGTCCACAGCTTGGGCAGCCTGGGCCTGCAGAGTTGATGCTTCACTGCCTACCATGTTTCATTACATCCATTTCACACGACTCTTTCTTCGATTCTCTGACTACGTAACATTTTACATTCAATCAATCTTCTTGACGGTTGGATAAATACACAAAAGCATTTCTGAAGCTCCTAACATGATCTAACATCTCTTTACACACATGTAATATACATTACATATTTATCAGTTCATAATTAGATTATTTTAGTAATTCAGAGACAAGTTTCTTTTGTTTTTCCTTTTGTTTTAGGGAACCAGGCAAAATACGAACTTTCTATTTGTTCAAACTTCAGATTTTGTATTTGTATTTTTTTAGATTATCAGAGAGCCTTTTGAAGGGTGTTAATGATTTGCAGTTATGGTAGAAAGCAAGGAAACCCAAAATTGATCTTTACTTTAACTTGGGAGTACACGAAATGGCAAAATTCACACATTTGTGGGTAAACAGAGCAAGCCTTCCCAGAACCTTTCCTGGGTTCAGTCTCCCAGGAAATACTAGGAAGATAAGGGTCAAAGCTGATGTTTGCAGAGCCAAGGAAAACATCTAACTGTTCATCATGTGACCACTTCAAAATAAGAATTGAATAAGCAAATGCCTTTCAACAACTCAGTCTTTGAAATGAGTGGGGAGGCTGGGAGAAAAACAAGTACTGGCTTGTTTATTTAGTTCAGTTTGGGGTTCCTTTGGGTCTTACAAGAATCATTCAAAAAACATGTTTCAAAAACCTGTAGAGTACTGAGATGAGTACATCCAAAAGAAAAAGCTACAGAAAACTTTGAAAAAAAATTTTTTTCCTAGTTGGAAACAAAATATGCATATAAGAAAAGGGTATATTTCTTCTTCCTACCTCATTGCGGGCAGTGGTGTTTAGAGAAATTATATATAGAACAGAGTTTGGAAGTTCAATATAGAGGGGAAAAAAATGTCTCTCAAAGCATTTTCTTAAAATTCATTTTCTGCAACTGGATAAGGAGTCTAGAATTATTTGCAATGGTTTAGTTCATAAATGACATTAGATGTGAATATTTATGCAAATCATAGCATGATTTCATTCAACTTGAATTGTTTCATGTTAATGATACTTTCAATTAATATTAGGGCATTTCCAATTTAAAAATTATTTTTTCTTGTCTAAAGAGAAAATTATAACTTTCTAAAAGATAATTTGATTAGATTTAATTTTTAAAATGAGATGCAAAGTATATCTACTTTTAAAAATATTAATAAAAAATGTGAGACGTTGGGCCTAACCCTTAGCTAGAGTCTTTGTTTAGCCTTCAGGCTTTTGTGTTGTAGACCTTTTTATAAAATAATTCTCTGAATTTTGGTCTTTGAGATGGCAGTGTAGTCTGATTTTATATTCTATATTTTAAAGGTGGCTTTAAGTCCCACATTAAAGTATTAAAAGATGTCTCTTCATGTACCAACCAATTCCTTTTCTAAAAATAAGATTATGTTGATAACAACCCTCAGTATCCCATATTCTCCTTTAATGCCCATGATTAGATTATACTGCCATTACTCAGAGATATTCTTACATTTAAAGGTAAAATTTGATATAGTCTATAAAGAATCTTTAGAAGAAAGATATATTTAAGAATAACTTTGCCTTGAGAAATATGAGTTGAGAGAAAAGAAAATTATGTGGTATTATTCTATTATCAGCATGCACAATTACTATAACATGTAATGTACTCTATGTAATTACAATATCTGTAAAGTTTTAGACCCACAATATGCACCACTTTGCAAAAGGTAGCACTATGTCAAAATTTCTGGTGAGATTTTCCAGGTACAAAACAGATCAGTGCTTTGCGTAACCACAGAATTCTGTGTACCTTTTGCAGAAATTGAATTTGATGCCCAGGAACATCTTTTATAGAACAAAAGGCTTAGGAAAAAAGTAAGCACATTGGGACTGAGCACACCTACTCCTAGCACAGAATAATACCCTGAATGTCGATTGTTAGCTCATAATATTAGAGGAAGGTGCCAAGTCTCAGAGTTTTTGAAATGTGTGTTAAATTAGAAAAATAATTGGATGTTATGTAAAGAGTCGATAACCCTGGTTGCTGAGCTGCCATCTACAGGACCTCTGTGTGTATTCTTGTTTGAGGGACACACAGCTGTGCTGCTTGGGGATAAATGTGGAGGCTGTGAATCCCTAGAGATGTCTGGGCTTCTTGCTTTTTAATTTATCGTCTTGTCACCCTCCCACTCTTGCTTCTTTGCGTTGAGATGAAAGACGTGAGATATAAAGGAATATTCATTTCACTTTTTAATTAAACATTTGGTTTGGTTCCAAAATACAAGACTTCAGTTCACATGCACAGAAAAGATGTCAGAAAAATGGCAAAAGTGGCTTAGAAAGGATTTTCTTACACACAGGGGACTTTCACTTACTTTTGCTTCAGCAGAAAAAACCTGCTTTAGGGCCTGGATGGCTTTCCTGCCTTGAAATCTCAGAATGCAAATATTTCTTGAGCTCTGTCAGTGAAAATAAGGGCAATGTACTATAAACATACCGCAATACAGTATTACCGTAGTGTCTGACAAAGATATATATATTTTTATGCAGTGAAATTTATCAATCTTTTGCTTTATTGTGTCTCCTTTTATGTTTAGGCTAAGAAAGGCTTTTGTCATTGCATACTAAAAAATCGAACTTTTTATTTATTTATTTTCATGTTTCATCGTAAAAGCTTTTATCAATTTAAAATTGATTCATTCTAGGATGTGAAGTGACCTGTTTTAAAAATAACTTATGCTTATTTTCCATGTGTATATCTTCTTTGGTGAAGTGTCTCTTCAGATCTTAAAAATCCATATTATAACTGGTTTCTCTGTTTTCATTTGTTGAGTTTTACGAGTTCTTTGTATATTTTGAATACCAGTTCTTTATCAGATACTCACATGTGTTCTGCAAATACTTTTTTCTCGGTCTGGGGCTTGTCTTCTTATTCTCTTAATAGTGTCTTCACAGAGCAGAAGTTTTCGATTTTATTGAAGTCAAACTTAACCAATTTTTTGTTTGCTGAATTGTGTTTTTGGTGTATCTAAAAAGTCATCACCAAACTCAAGGTCATCAGTGATAACAAATTCACCACATTCAAGCCAGACACTAGTAATGGGGGAAATGGGAGGAGGGGGGTGAAGGGGGTATATGGAAACCCCCTGCACTTTCTGCTCATTTTTCTGTAAATCGAAAACTGCTCTAAAAATAGTCTATTAAGCCACAAGAAGAATTTATTGGGCCAACAACAAATATTAAACAATCCCTTCCTTTACATTAAAATCACTCTTTTGTCTGCTACTATAAATTAAAATTTACCTCTTATTTATTGACCTCTGTGTATATATTTTTGCACTGTTGGCATACTATTTAGAAATTTTTAATTGAAACATTTAAGGGTGGGTAAATCAAAGCAGTTTTCCTTCATTATTTGCCCAGATATGTTGAAATTCCAGGAAGTTTTTAAAAGTTGGAACATCTTCCTGTCTAACTTCACTCTGTGCTTGCTTCCTTCTCTGTGCTTTTCTGTCCTTCATTCCCCGCAGACCTCGCTGAAGTCACTTGCACCCAGACATTCGTCTCCTGTGCATGACTGCACCTGCCTCCTCTAAGTTGTCATTCCTGTGACTTCTCCCTGCACTCCGACTCCAGCACTTCAGATTTGGGGCAGCCCATGTCTCTAGGCGTTTGACACACTGGTCCTTCTGTGGGAAGCACCTGTTGCTATTGCCTGTCTTTCTTTCTTTCCTTCCTTCCTTCCTTCCTTCCTTCCTTCCTTCCTTCCTTCCTTCCTTCCTTCCTTCCTTCCTTCCTTCCTTCTTTCTTTCTTTCCTCTCTCTCTCTTTCTTTCTTTCTTTTTGTTAGGGGGATCACTCTTGCTGAGTGGGTCCCAGCTCATGTGTTATCTCTGCTAGAAGCTTTCCTGGTCCCCTCAGTTGAATAAAGTGTCCTCTCTCTTTCCTGGAAAGGCAGCTCTAAAACACTCATTATGTTACATGTGAGACCTGGTCACTTATTTATCTGTTTTTCTCTTCAAAGCTGAACTGTTTTACCAACATAGAATATATTGTTTCCTTTGTTTTCATAATATTGTGTCTAGAAGGAAATCATTATTAAGGATGTGCTTTTTGAAACAAAGAACAAATAAACAAATAAATGCAGGCTGTTTTCCTCTATTATTTTTTTCTCGCCGCTTTGGTTTTTGAGAGCAGTAAGAGAGCGAGGCTGGAGAGCATGAGAGATTACTCAAAGATTGTGCTGGGTAGTGTTTGACAGTTAAACAATGTGGTCTGAACAATTTTGAAAAAAAGAATTAACAGCATAGAAATTAATAGGAAAGGTGGAAACAACAGCTGTGTTTGCATTTGGAGATTTTTTTTAAGAGTACCATTGTTCGCAGTTGCACAAGTGGAAAAATAAATGTGAACAGAGGTTGCCAAAAATAAATAAATGAATAAAACCTTGGAAACACTCTTGGAAAGTGTTTGTCGGGCTTTCTTAACCAAAACACATGTAAAAACGTTTGTTTAAAAAACTATCTTAGGTTTTTGTTTGCATGTGTACTTATCTTCAATTGGCCATTTAGTTTTGAGCAGTAAATAAATGGTAGTGACTTCAGAAAACATGGTTATGCTTTAATTCATCCTAGCCTGTGAAGATACAGTTACCAGTTTAGCAAATGAAATATTAAACATAAAGACTCTAAATAATAAGGTTTTATTCTAGTAAGTGTTCTAAGTCAGGGATTAGAAGGCTTTCCTGCTTCTCTGCTGCTTGCTATATATTTTGGGCCTCTGCAGGGTGTTTCTAGATACAAATTCACTTAACCAATTATCTCATGAATTGGATCAATACAAATATTACTCTTAAATGTCTGGAAATTTCAATCAACGTTCTTTCACAGTCTCCTGCTTTCGCATCCAGGTCTAGTGACAACCCTGGCTCTGTTCTGGGCCATCAGTGGTTAGAGGGTGACCCTGGGTAAATAGCCTCACTGTTGTGGGCTTTAGTAAACTGAGAGATTTAGATCAAATGCCTTGAATGTCCCTCCCAATACTAACCTTCTGCGGATATCGTCACTGTGTCTTTGTCTCCTAGAGAGGTTTGACTTTAAACCATACCACAAACTATTGAAATATGAACTTCTTTAGCATTAAGACAGCATTTATTGGAAAAGCTAAGTAAGGAAACATTCTTTCCAATGATTTTATCAAACCTCGGAATTTTTTCTGCATGTCACCTTCCGACAGTGGCCTTATACTCTCGCATCAACAGATGCCATATAAATGTCATCATTTTAAACTCCAGAGCTAAGTATTAACACAAACAGGGCAATTTATACAACTTCTCAGTGGTGATGGGAAACATATCTCATCCTTCTTTTTGTGGGAACTGTAGGTGAAGTTTCACATTTATCAAATCTCATCTCTCAATGAGATGCTACCCTATCCTAGAGCTTATGGTAATTTTAAATATCATTTTTTTGAAAATGTCAGCATGGGAGTAATTGATCATGTGCCATCATATAGACTTTTCCTAGAGTTAAAGTCTAGGACGAGTCCTCTGTCATTTTCCTAAAATAAAACCAATAAGAAATCTCAGACCATAAAGGGAGGTGGAAGAGTTGGCGAGACATTATCTATCATTACTGAAAGCGAAACTTTGCTGTGAAACCACAAATGGGTGGAAAAGGTTTCCCCGTTTGTACACTCAGCAGTAAAACCTGACACGGAGCCAGGAAATATTGTTTAGATCCCCTAAATGTTTCATTGGGCCAACAGGGGCCAATAGCGAGTTTCAGTGAGATGTGGTTTGATTTATTATTTGCCGATTCCCGCTGCCCAAACAATGACTTCTTAAGTTGTTAGACAGGAGATTAGTCAAATAAATAAATTTAGGAAAATTAATGATGAATGCCATGGACTACATAAATCTTGGCAGCAGTGCGTTCTTAAAACTCACTATTGCTTTTATTTTTATGCTTTGTGCTTTAGCAGAAACATGGTTATATTCTAGCTCTGGATTAAATAGGCACTCTCGTGTCCAGTGAGAGAAAGCCCTAACTCCACAGATTCAAACTCTGCACTGCCTTCTGCCCCCTGAAACGGACTTTTCACTAAATGGCTCCCCTGTCCCATGACTCTGCTCTTCAGCGAATCTGTGGTCAAAAAGAGAACAATGAAAAAATGAGATAATAGGATCCAGCAATTCTGCTTCTGAGTATTTACCCAAATGAATTGAAAACCTTTGCCCACACGTAAGCCAGTAAACAAATGTTTATAGCAACTTTATTCATAATTACCAAAACTTGGAAGCATGTAAAATGACTTTCAGAAGGTAAATGGGTAAATAAGCTGTGGTGCGTTCAGTCAATAGACTGTTGTTCGGCACCACAAAGAAATGAGCTCCCAAGCCAAGAAAGCACATGGAGGAAACTTAAATGCTTATTGCTAAGTGAAAGAAGTCCATCTGAAAAGGCTACACGTGATTCCAACTATGCAATATTGTGGAAAAGGCAAAATGATGGAGACAGCAAAGGGATCGGTGGTTGCCAGGGGATGGGGGAAGGAGGATGAATAGCCAGAGTGCAAAGGATTCTCAGGGCAGTGAAACTATTCTGAATGATATTATAATAGTGGATATGTGTCATTCAACGTCTGTCAACACCCACAGAGTGTACAGTACCCAGAGAGAACCCCAGTGTAAGCTGTGAGTGATGATGATGTGTCAGCGTAGGTCCAATTGTGAGGAACAGACTGCTCTGCCATGCACTGTGCAGGTTGTGTGTGGTGGGGGGTTATATGTGTGTGGGGCTGTGGACACTCTGTACTTCCCACTCGATTTTCTGTGAACCTAAACTCGTTCTAAAAATAAAATTTAATTTTTTTAAAAAAACAAAGCTATGCTTAAATATCAAATTTTAGAGGTGTCTTACATTACTTACGATTCTTAGGAGACATTAATATATAAGTACTTAATTTAATTAGAGAGGCAATATGTTATATTGCTCGATAAAACAAAACAATGGATTATTAAAACACTCCTATTTTATTTTAATTTAATAAAAAATATTCACTAACAAGACCTAATATATTACTAATAATCCATAAATCTCTTTCACGTGGCCAATGACAATGAGCTAACACTCAGCAAACAACAGTAACAGCAACAGCAGCAGTTTTGAAAAGGATGTGCAGGGCCCAGTTAAAAATTCTACCTGGCTGACGACCTGCGGAAGGGGACTCTGGGGTGAGCTGTAGGGACCGTGTTCCATCCAGAAGGATGCTGCTCAGCTGGTTGTCAGGTAGAAACATAGGCCCAATATTTCCAGATTTTCAAAGTTTTCAAGAGAAACATAAAAACTTCCCAATTTAAAAACTATCTGTCACTGTTAAGGAAAACTCTCCAAAACAAATACATCTGTAAGCCCGGTACAGCCTGTGGATCACCAGGGTTTTATGTTTTAGGCAGGGGCTGAGCATGAGAAAGAGACTCCTGGAACTTGTCCTGGGCTGAGGACGAAGAGCTGAGCTAAGAAACAGCCATGGTGAAAAGCGCTAGGAGGCAGAGGAAGAGGAGGAGGAGGCTGCAGTGAGGTCAGAGAAATACAACATATGGGTAGATCCGTGATAGAAAGGACGTAGAGACAGATATGGATAGGTAGATGAGAGAGTAGGGGCTAGAGAGAGAGAAATGAAACCAGGGAAACCAATCAAATAGCCACCAAGTGCATGGGGCGAATTACCTTGTAAAATACATACACTGCTTCTGGGACTCGCATCTTCCAAATAAGAGAGAGGACAATCCACTGGGTTTGACCAGTGAGGTTACTTTCGACCTTTGACATCACGGTATTAGTTGAGCAGTGGGGTCATAGATGTTACTTAAAAAGGGGACAGCATAAAAATGGTAGAAAATTGGACAGAGAAACATGCAATTTATTAAAAAAGAATGAGAGTTAAAGGAAAGAAATTGATCAGACTAGGGAGATAAAGTCAACAGAAACAGTGTTTTCTGGAAAAGGGAGACCGTCGGGGTGTGCAGCAGAAGTGAGGAAGCCGGTGAGGAGGGGAGTGAGCGGAGATGCCGGGGGTGGAGGAGAGAGTGAGAGACCTGGAGGTTTCTGCAGGTGTGCTCCTTACCACGCCTTAAATGCACCATGGCCCTTTGTTGCCTACCCTCGGAGAGCTGGCCCTCTTTGTTTCACACACGCATGACCCAAACTGCTGTTTGTTCTGAAAATTGTAGCCCCCAAGTGACCACCATCAATATTTTATTATAAAGTTTTAAATTCATCTAATCTAGCACAGGTGCTTCAGAAGAAGCCACGGTCAACAGGAGATGAAATCAGGAAAAGTCGACGTATTTGCAGCCACGCCGGGTCCCCTCCCCCGGCAGAGCAGGCTGCACAGTCACAGGAATCTCCCTGACTGGTCTTCACATCTGGCATCTGCATCCAGGCGTGGAGAGAGGCAGATATTTCCGCTGGCTGCGGCGCTGGCAGCACCCTGCCATCCCTGGTTTCCTGCCACAGAGCTCTGACCCCGCTCTCCTTCTGCGCTCGGGGTCTGCTCGGTGAAGCACAGTCATTCTAATTGCCTCCCTTTGGGTTTTCACTCCATCGACAGGGCGACTGGTTTCAGAAGGTCCGCATCCTTTATGTAAGCAAAATAATTTGAAATCCAGTGTTATTTCCTGTGCTGTGACTCACACCCCATCTGGCAAAATCAGGGATTGAAACATCATCTCCAGGGCACAAAGTATTTAAAATTTAACTCATCATTTGAGGTTTTCACAGAGAATTCAAAGCCTATATTTTTCATTAGTTAAATATTTAGTATTGGCAACATGAATTTGGATTCTTTCATCTTCTTGCAAATTATCTGTTTATAACTATTAGTGGTGCCTAATGAGGTTGGCAATAAATAGGGTTCTTCCACAATGCCCAGCCCCTCTTCATTTCTCCATTTCAAACCAGTTCAGGCCACAGAGGCTGGGGATTCACACCCTTGGCATCCTGAAAAAGCCTTACACATCACAGCCTTCCTCGCCCTCTGTTCCTCTCTCCTGCATTAAAAATTCTTCTGTCTCCTAAGCATTTCCACACCCGGAATTACTCTAGGAAGCTGTCTAAACTTACTACTTCCGTTTTCTCATCTCTCTTCTGTAATTTATTCTCTTGCAATGGGTCTTCCTGAACCCCACTGCAGAGAAAGCTCTATTCAGTCATCAGCCTTCACGCTCACCGACTCTTCCAAAGTACTGTGTTCAAATTTCTTCTCAGTCCGGACCACGTCCTTCAGCACTGGCCTCAGAAGTCGCCTGCTCTTCCTGGGCCCACTCAGTCCTCAGGGCTCTGTGATGGCCACTTAGTTTTGTCCCCACACTCTCTCCAATGACTCCTTCTCCATCTTTCTCATTAGCCCCTTTTGCTATCCCTGCTCTTCAAATATGGGTGTTCTTAAAGGTTTATCTTCTCACTACTCTCCCCACTTTAGTGTTCTCATCTCTGGCACTAGTGCCAACTCTTAGCTGTATCTCCTGTACAGGGCACTAACTGCCAGGGAGCAACTGAGCTTGGGTTCCAGAGGGGACAATTGATGCAAGGTGTGCCGTTATTTTTGTCACTATTAAACTGTCTTTGCCATATATATCATCCTTTCATTGCCATCTTTCAATTCTCACCTCCTCCTGGAAAAACACTTTGGAGAACACTGCTGTACCCAAACTGGCCAGTGTCCCATAGTGGATGAAAGTGTGTTCATGGGAGACGGTCTCCTCTGCCCACTTCCTAGCTGTGGAATCTAGGCAAGGGACCCAACCTGCGAGATTCTGTTTTCTTATCTGTAAATTTGGAAAGTTGATAATACCTGCTTCATAGGTTATTGTGACAATAAAATTAGTTACTATATTTAAAGGACTGAGAATAGAGTCTAACACATATTAAGCGCTGTGTTAAAGTTGGCTAGTATTGTTAAATACAACTTTGTTCCCTAACCTACATTTCTAGACCAATTTCTCTTCTAAGCTCCAGAGCCAGATTAATGTCTTGACCTTAACGTTCCCCAAGATCTTCACAACAGATTCAAAATAAAATTTCTCTCTGTCTACCTCTGAAAATCTGCTTGTGCATTATCTTCCTAGACTTTTTTTTAAAAAAAAGCGTTGTTATATCTTACCAGGCTTCTTGCTTGAAACTCCTCACTTTTAATTCCTTTATCTATTTTGCCTCCAAATACACCCTTTGCAATTTCACCTCTTCCTTTTTCATCTATTTCTTTCTTTATACTTCTATTGTCCATAATCTAGGTCAGGCTTCCTTCCTAGTTTGGACCGTCAGAAAGTCTCCCAACCAGTTCTTGCTTCAGGTTTACAATGCACCCCACACATCCTCTGGGGCCTTCCCGCTGCAGCCCATGTGATGTTCTGACAGCGCGGCTCTGCTCTGCCAGGTAGGTATGTGACATTCAGAGGACAAAAGACAGGCAGGAAAAGCCCCATCAGCTCCTATCACATTAGCTTGAGAAAAGCAGCACCTGTATGTACCATAATTAAGGACATGGTAAGATCATATTTCCTTGAAACTTTAACATGTAAGTCTTTTGTGCCACTTTCAGACTCTGAACTTTGAAAGCAATTCCAGGGCTACCTCTATACACAAATATGGGTCCGTTATGTAGTCCTAAATGCCCCATCACCTAAAACAATCTCTGGCAGGTAGTAAGTGTGACATGCATATGATGACCAGTCTGGACATGATCCATCTTGGAGATTATTCCTACCAATAGTTCCATGTAAATATTATATAAATATTCCATTTTTCCACTTCCAGGGACAAGGCCAACACTACGCTTACGTAAAGAGAAATGGCCCAAGGTGCCAGCATGTCAGAAATTATCCCCCCATTCCATTCTATGTGACTAAAATCCGTAACACTGAGATGTCTCCTTAGGTTAAACTATTGGAAACGGATGGCTATTGTTAAAAATTTAAATTATGTCTTTAATGTATCTGCATGTGTTTTTTTTCATTTTTGGTTAAATTGGCTCCAATTGTTCTCACACCGTGAATGTAAACAGTTTGACAGAGACATGGCCTGATGCCAAGCCAGAGCCAGGAACTGAGGCAGTTATGTGCAATACAGGGACAAGGAACATGTTGAATATAAACCCAAGAAATGGCAGAAAGTCTGACTGAGGGGCAGGTGCTAGGGCTAATGAACACAGTATAGGAGAAAGGAAATATTCAAATTCAAGTCTAGGGAAGCTGTCAGAATGCAGGCAAAAGGCAGAGGGGTCAAAATCACATTATGTTTCTAAAAACAGATATCAGCTCCCCAGAACCAAGAGTTGGATAAGAAGCCTTTTAAATGTTCCAGAGGTGCAGCGCATCCAAAGCCGAGTGCGGAGAGCTCAGTGACTTAGCAATAGCTGTACAGACTTTCATGTCCTGATGATGTGGGCTTTGCAGCTACCATGCAAGAGTTAAGTAACTCTGAGCTTTGCCACTGGAGGTCTGTCTTCAAATTCAGACCAGTAGAATTGACTGTGGATGGCGCCCCTGATGTTGAGCAGTGTAGCAAACACCACGTAGGTCCTGTCCCTTGGATGAGTGATCCTTTGCCACTTTCTTCTACCCTGTGTCTCAGTTTCCTCACTGTGAAACGGGAATAACATTAATAGTAACAGCCTGTTGAGAGAGCCATAGAAAGGAAGAAATAAAACAAAACATGTGAAGAGTTCAGAATGGTGCCTAGCATATCACTAAAGCTCATGAAAAGCTAGCTTTCCTCATTAATATTAGTGCAGAAACTTGAATGCTCAGTTTTACGGAGGAGAGGAGAGATGGAATTAAGAACCTGAAAACACCTGTAGGTGATGCAGTTCAGGTGAGTACTACAGAGGACGGGCCAAAGAAACAAAATTGCAGCCAGATTCTTGAGAGGTCTTGGCTAGGGAAAATAATAATAATAATAATGAAAATTGAAGAGCAAAATTTTAATACTTCATAACTTAGCTACTGGCTCTCCTGCCTTAACCAGTTTAGCAAACCAGAAAAAGGGAATACAGGAGAACATTCTTTCTCATAGTGAAGGCTGAACACATACAGTTTTTCAAATGCAAAACCTTCATATACAGCACCTTTTTTTGTCCACCAGAGAAATATTTACTTCACATCTACTATTTGTCACGTGCTCTGCTAGGTGCTCCACATACAGTGATGAGAAAAAGGCTACTGTTTTTACTCTCATGGAGTCAAACGTGTATATATTAGTTTAATATTGATTTTATGATGATTTCAGACATTTCAGAATTTTTACTGTATTAATGCTTCTACACAACTGACATATTCCACAATTATTTAGCAGTTTTCTGATTTTTTTCTTATTTAGGACATAAGTAATAAGCTTGCAGAACAATGTAGAAGATGAAAATTTTCCCACAGGTTCAATTAATCCTCTGGAACATTTCTATATTTCAGCACACAAAAAAAATAAACAGAAAGTGTTAGAGGGGAATAACCACTCTAAGTAATGTATAATCTTTGAGAAAACAAGTTAACCTTAGAAAATAAGTAAACAAATAAACAACATCACAAAGATAATGCTGCCATAAAAGTAATAATTTAAAATACTGATAATGTATAAAAAGATAATGGTTTACAATGTATTAGATTTTAAAAAGTAGTAAGCAAAATATCATATGGAATATAATTTTAATTTTGTAAAAATATGTGTACATATAAATTTAAGTATAGAATTATTACTGGAAGAGATTTCAGCTGTGTTTTTTTGTTGTTGTTGTTCCTTTTCTGCTTCCTTCTTCAGTTCTTATTTTTCCACATTTTCTTCATCAAACAAATTATAATTAGAAATATGTGAAAACACAAAATGCTTAGGAAATAGGATATCAAATTCTAATAAACAGAATTAGACAAAAAATTACCTGAACTTCCTTTTAACTATGAAAATAAACCTGTTCCAAATATAAATGTGGCAGATATTTATAAAAACATTATGATAAAGAATCCAATTTAAAAATAAATCACAAGTTAATTAGGTGGGATCATTCAAATAAAAATATTTTCTTTAGCTCATTACCAATAGCCTTTGGGGAATATAAATAACACCACAATGATATATCACTACACACCTATCAGAATGGCTAAAATGAAAAAAAATAATAACACTAAATGATGGTTAGGAAACAGAGAAACAGTCACTCACATATTGCTTATGGGAATGTAGAATGTCACTGACGTTCTGGAAAATAATTGGGTGGTTTCTTTTAAAACCAAATACACATTTACCATATGACCCAGCAATTGTGATCATTGACATTTATCCCAAAGAGATGAGAATTTATGTTCACACAACACCCATATGTGAATGGTTTTAACAGCTCTATTTGTAGTACGCAAAAACTGAAACAACCCAAAAGTTCTCCAGTGAGTGAATGGTTAAACAAACTCTGGTGCAGTGGTACCATGAACAGTACACAGCAATGAAAAGTAACAAATTACTGGACCCATGTATCTGCTCAGATGGATCCCAAAGGAATTACACTGAGTGAAAAAAGCCAGTCTCAAAAGTTAACACGCTACATGAATCCATTTGTGTAAAATTCATAAAATAATAAAATTGTAGAGATGAATAACAAAATTATAGGTATTAGTGGTTTCTGGGGGTTAGAGACTACAGAAAGAGTGACAAAGGTAGTTTTAAAGAGCTACTACAAGGGAGAACAGAACAGTTCTGTATCTTGATAGTGGGGATGGTTCCATGAAGGAATCATCTGAGGAAGGAGATAACAGAGGATGTAAACAGATGGAAAACCATTATCATGTTCATGGATCAACATTGTTAAAATGTCTGTACTACCAAAAATGATCTACGATTCAATGAAATCCCTATTAAAATACCAACATCATTTTTCACATATCTAGAAAAAGTAATCCTACACTTCATATGAAACCAGAGAAGACCCCATATAGCCAAAGCAACCTTAAGCAAAAATAAAAATTGGGAGGCATCAATTTACCAGACTTCAAGCTATACTACAAGGCTATAGCAACCAAAGCAGCATAGGATTGGCACAAGAGCAGAGGCATAGAACTAAGAACCCAGATATAAAACCATCCTCATATAGCCATCTAATCTTTGAAGAAGCAGACAAAAACCAAAACTGGGGAAAAGAACCCTTATTCAATAAATGGTGCTGGGAAAATTGGATAGCCACTTGTAGAAGACTGAAACAGGATCCACACCTCTCACCTCTCACCTCTCACAAAAACCAACTCATTATGGATAACAGACTTAAACCTAAGGCATGAAAACATAAGAATTCTAGAAGAAAATGTTGGAAAAACTCTTATAGACATTGGCCTAGGCAAAGAATTTATGAAGAAGACCCCAAAATCAATCACAGCAACAACAAAAATAAATAAATCCAACCTGATCAAATTAAAAATATTCTGCACAGGCCAGGCATGGTGGCTCATGCCTGTAATCCTAGCACTCTGGAAGGCCGAGGGGTTGGTGGATCGCTCAAGGTCAGGAGTTCAAAACCAGCCTCAGCAAGAGCGAGAACCTGTCTGTATTAAAAAAAAAAAAGAAAAAAGAAAAAATAGAAAGAAATTAATTAGCCAACTAAATATAAAGAAAAAAAATTAGCCAGGCATGGTGGCGCATGCCTGTAGTCCCAGCTATTCGGGAGGCTGAGGCAAAAGGATTGCTTGAGCCAGGAGTTTGAGGTTGCTGTGAGCTAGGCTGATGCCACGGCACTCTAGCCTGGGCAACAGAGTGAGACTCTCTCAAAAAAAAAAAAAAAAGTCTTCTGCACATCCAAGGAAACTATCACTAGAGCAAATAGACAACCTACCAAATGGGAGAAATATTTACATGCTATATATTCAATAAATGGCTGATAACTAGAATCTATATAGAACTCAGGAAACGCAGCAAGAAAAAATCAAACAACCCCAATATAAAGTGGGTAAAGGACACAAACAGAAAATTTTCAAAAAAAGATAGACTTATGACCAACAAACATATGAAAAAATGCTCAACATCTCTAATCATCAGGGAAATGCAAATCAAAACAACAATGAGATATCGCTTAACTCCAGTGAGAATGGTATTTATCAAAAAGTCCCAAAATAGCAAAGGTTGGCATGGATGCAGAGAGATAAGAACACTCATACACTGAGGGTGGGACTGCAAATTACTACAACTTCTATGGAAAGTAGTATGGAGATACCTGAAAGAGCTACAAGTGGAACTACCATTTGATCCAGCAATCCCATTACTGGGCATCTAACCAAAGGAACAAAAGACATTCTATAAAAAAGACATCTGCACTCGAATATTTATAGCAGCACAATTCACAATTGCAAAGATGTGTAAACAACTCAAATGCCCATCAATAACATGAGTGGATTAATAAAATGTGGCATATGTATACCATGGAGTTCTACTCATCCACAAAAAACAATGGTGATCTAGCACCTCTTATGTTATCCTGGATGGAGCTGGAGTCCATTCTACTAAGTGAAGTATCACAAGAATGGAAAAACAAGCACCACGTGTACTCACCATTAAGTTGGTACTAATTGACCACCACTAATGTGCATATATGGGAAGTAACATTCATAGGGTGTCAGGCAGGTGGGAAGGAGCAGGCGGGGAAGGGTATATTCACACCTAATGGATGCAGTGCGTGCTGTCTAGGGTATTGACACCCTTGTAGCTGCGACTAAGGCTGTGCAAAGGCAATTTATGTAACCAAAGCATTTGTATCCCTGTAATACTCTGAAATAAATAAATAAATAAAAGTTTAAAAAGAATTGCATAGAACACACACACACAAATGCACAGACGCACACACACACATATACACACACACAGGTGCTTATAAAACTAGTGGAGTCTGAAAATGCTCTTTGGATGTACCAATGTCAATTTTCTGATTTTGATAGTTTACTATAATTATGCAAGATGCTACCATTGTAGGAGGCTGAAAGAAGGGCTTATAAAATCATCTTGTATACTGTTGTTTTATTTTTTTGGCAACTTACAGTGAATTTATAACTATTTCAAAATAAAAAGTTTTTATTTAAAAAACTATGTTTATAAGAATAGATGAAATAAGATTGAGAAAATAGTGATAATTATTGAAGCTACCTAATGGGTAGTTGCAGGATAATTATACTATGACATTATTTTTACATATATTTAGAAATTTCCGTGATAAAACATTCAAATAGTAAAACACTAAGAAAGAAACATTTTTAAAATTAATTCTTTATTTTGCACAAGACTTACATAAATATGGTGTTTTCTTTGTTTTAGAAAATAATTAAGGAAAAAGCCAACTCCTTGTGCAATGTGGGAAAAAACTGTATAAATATATCGCAACAGATAAGACATAGATCTGATGTAGTCCATCAAAGCAAATAAGTGATTTAATTAGCATTTGGATTCATTTAAGGTTTATTCTAGGCCTTAAATTACATTTTTTAAAATTTTTTTATTAACAGAATTTTTTTTGCATTATTCCAACTTTCTTCTTTTATTTGTAGGATATAAGCATACTGAGATCTGAGCAAATTAAATTTAAAATTTGGTTTGCTGGGTATATAGTTGCCACTCCCCCCATAGAAAAGCTAATAAAATATCCCGATGTGTGTGGGCTATAGCAATTTGCCACATCATATTATAAGCTCAAATCCATCAATCAATTCAAGTCTGCTAAACAGTGAAGAGACCAGGTCGTAGACTGCTAGATATTTTTGCTTTCTAAATAATCAAAGTCTTTGGGGAAATTCATGTTAGCTGCATAAAATAATATTATTGGGTTAAAATAATCAGTTAAAATAAGGTGCCAAGTAAATGTTTTTTTCTTTATCCTAGCATAAGAAGCTGAAAATTTTCATTATACTCTTAGTAAAGGATTTTGGTGGGTATTTTGTGGGTAAAGTAAATCCTAATTTTATGATAAATTTTTATCTTAGACATATTAAAGTACTAAAGTATATCAAGGAAAACTAGGAGAAGATAATTACAAGAAAACCAAAATTAAAAGGAAAATCATTTTGTGTGGCTCATATGAATACTAAAATGAAATGCCTCATGTCTCTAATAAAATTGGAAGCTGCAAATTTAAATATATTACCAGAAGGACTGCTTGAATTATGCTAAGCACGTTAAAATAAGCACAATTTGCAAACAAATTAAATTACACTATCTAAATATTTCAATAGGACCCTTTCTCATGAATTTAATGACAAAAATCTCCTATCAAATATTTATTTAAATTGTGGCCATTGAGCACCTGTATTATGCACTGTCATTTTTTAAATCACAAATGTACTGGGATTACCTTTTTTAGGCACACTCATTTGTGAATCGATGACTCTAAAACTTTTACCAATATTAAAACATAATTGTAAATTAAAAAAACTTAGTTTAAAGGACAAGGTGTTTTATATTTGGACTTATTTATAAATGAAAATTTTTTTAACAAATAGGCTTTAACATCTGTATTTATATGGTGGTGTTTCTACCATAATCATGATTTTTTGTAGAAGCAAATTTATTCCCCCTTCTTTTACTTGTTAACCCACCAAAAATGGTACTTTTTGTATATAATATTATGTGTCACTAAAATTTATTTTTAAACTTCATTATTTCACTATTTTGCTTGTGTTGTTTAATTACTACTCCAATAACTATTTTTCTGTGCCGTATTTTTAAACACAGAATTTTAAAATATCCTTTTTTGCATTATATATGAGTCTACATTGTTCACTTGGTTTTTCAGTTACAATTTTAACTCTTATCTCAACATGAATTTGCCGTTATCTTTAGATTTTTTTACATTTGATTTATTTTTTATACCAACATTTTAAAATTGTGAATTTAGAACATTTTAATATAAGCCAAAGCTTTATTTTAAGGGGTTAAAACATTAGTTTGCTTAACATATATCCTGAATGAATGAAAAAAAAAATGTTTGATATTGTTCAAAAGAATTGCTTGACACAGGACTGTCGTGAGTAGATACCAGGAGAAATCACAAGTTTGACCCTAATTCATTGCCAGGTATCTTTGTCCTTTAATATTTTTCCATTCCTCTTCACCATCTGCTCCATTAAGCTCAGTTTCCTGTGCAGTGAACATATAAATACATGAAAAATATATACATATTCCCAGGCAGTCGGGCTAGTCAAATAGGGGTACAAATACAACTAGAGAACCAAATGAATTGGCAAAGCTGGTCTTTCTCTTGGTTTGCTTTTTCTAGTTTATTTATGCAAAAAAAAGTCATGTATAGAACAACTGTGTATTTAGGTGCTGGTATATGGCAGTGAACAAAACAGACACAATTCCTGTCCTCATTGGCAATTTTTTGTAGCCAGACCTAAATTTTGACAGGATCTTTTGGCTGCCAAGAGAACAAGGCTCATGGTCTCCCCCTCTTCTCTCCCTCCCTCTTTTTCTCTTTCTCCCAACTGTTTTTTCAGGTACCACTGCAGTGTTTCTTCTTAGTTTCTGCCTGCCATGCTTACCACCCGCTTAAAGGCTCCATTTCAAATCTCACTTTCCAGAAAATATTCTCCAAATAGCACGTTTGGGGGGAATTCATTCTGTTTCAGCTTTCCTAAGTGATCTCTTGGTCCTTAATCATTTAACTCTGAGTTCTTACTTTAGTTCTCATTGCTATTTTTCTCATTTATACTTTTTTCATTCCCTCAACCTTCTTTTAGCATACTTTTTTCATTAGAGTATTTCCTATCACACATTAATTTATATGATCAAACCTACCGATTTGGTGTTGGACCAAAAGGAGCCAGCACATTGTTACTGCTGGAATGGCAGGTTGCTTAGCAAGTAGCAGCGGTCTCCTTGCACATGTGTCTCCTCCTAGGGGTACTGGGTGAAATAACCTTCTCCTGTTGCCCTCTGCAATTCTCCAGTCTTTAATGCCCGACTGTTGACACGTCTGACATTCGGTAATTGCTAAAGTTAAATTCATTACCTTACTTCCCTTCCCTTTCCCTGAAATCCCTAGCCTTTTCTCCTTTGTACTTAGCGTCAGTATGTTACCACTCACCCACACCAGGAAGGAATCTTTGACTTCTTTTCCTTGCTCTAATTTCCTTTCATAACTAAGTCCCAGTGTTCACGCTTCTTCAATATCTCTTATATCTGACATTGTTTCTCGATAGCCTGAACCAAAAGCCTAGAACAGGCCATTTGCTGATTTTGAAGTTATTGTAAATAACCCACTGAATTTCAGTTTTGTTCCTAGGCAGTACACAAATTGTATGGCATAATTTCTCAATCTTTTTCACTAGCATTTTAAACATTTTAAGTGAGGGGAAATACTAAAAATTGTTTTGATTAGGAAATATAAACTTATAAGACATTGATTATGATATTCTCTTATTGTATTATACTTTTCCATAATTATACAATAGGCCTGTTTATAATACCTTTGCTGTTTACATTCTTGAACATTATCTTACCTATATTTAACCAGCACTGATATTACTATCTAAAGAAATGATGGTAGAAAGGGTGAGAACTGTATAGAACTTTTAGAAAGTTGAACAAAATATTTAAAGAACATGATTTCTACTCATGGAGCAATTTAAGATTTTTAAAAACTTATTACCAGTTAGAAATAAGACTCTTAAAACTTAAAATATCTCAAAGAAACATTTACACAGTATCTTTCCATGTGAAAGAAATAAAAGCTTAATAATATTGCTTATTTGGAGAAAATATCTATTTCAGAAAATTAATTTTATCAGTTCTAACTTTTGTGCATATGTAATATAAAACAACTAAATAAAAACTATGGATGCTTCAATTCAGGATTGTTTATTTTCTTGACTCAAGGGCCTCTCCTTAGCTGAAATAATTTGGGCTGGTTACGTACTCGGGAACTAACCCTTTTCTCAAACTTTGTATCAGGTGCCAGGATCTCTCCCTGGATCATAACCCGTTCATGCCCATCTCCTAGAGTCTGAGTGTTTTGTTTATATATGGTACATTGGACCAGAGGCCACAGTACTTGTCAGTAATGTGTTTTTGGAACACCAGTTCACATAATGGTGTATTTTAGCTGTTGTTAGATGGTGTTCTCAGTGCTTTATTCAATCCCATGTCAGAAGAATGGCAGAATATGATATTATCTTTATCCATAAAACAACCTCTCAGCTGAGAACCACTAAAACATTTTCATGTAATGCAAAGTAAAATATGTTATTTGGCATCATACTGACCAAAAGAGTCAGTTGTGAGGTTTTTAAAGCCATTTTTCCATAACATAGATAACAATCATATTATTAAAATTCCGATCTTGTAGATACATAAATTATATCATCTATTCCTCACAACAACCCTGAGAAAGGGTGTGATTCCTCCTTTACAGGTGGGAAAACCAATGGTTAGAGGTGCTACCTAGCTAGTGAACAGCAGTGATATGGACCTAAGCATGAATGAATCTCAGATCATTCCACATTGATCCACAGTTGAGGATCATGACATAAGAAGGATTTTGGAAAGGTTACTACTCACATGAACATGTCTTGATGCCTTCATTTGAAAATAAAAAATCAGAGGGACACCCCCAGGAGGCCTCAGGACGCTTCACTGAAGAGAGGATGAGGTCAGTTAGAAATGGTGGGGGCAGCAGGTGCAGGAAAGGGCGTGAGGGGTGGGTGTGGACCTTCATACAGAGGCAAGGTCCACAGAATTTGGCAACTGATTTCTTCTAGTCCTCCCAAAAATGGGAAATAGAATTGGACAGCGTGTATAAGGACTCTTTGGTGATAAGAGAAATTGAAAAATTACTTGACATCTACATTTCTGCTCTCTGCTTTTCAAAGCAAATGTGCTGTGTGCTAACAGCAGCAGCCTGTTGGTTCTTGTACAGCTGCAACCAGGGTTCGTGGAATGGCAAAATATAACACTGAAAAATGTTTGAGTCTGTCGTAAGGATTGAACCCTGACCCTGTGGTAGTTCCCCATCATCTCATTCAGGGATGCCTTTCCTGTTCTTGCAGGCCGTTGTGTTCACTGTTTTCATGACAGACACTGGAACATTACAACTGTCTTTGGTGACCAGTGTCTTGTGCCCTTCATCCTCCAGATGCATGTGTAGCTTCTTCTAACCAAGGAAATATAGAAGAAACCGAGGAAACAGAGAGCCCCTTCCATCTTTATCTAGGCAGGACCACATATATGATAACATTCACTACATATACATGTATATTATAGGATTACATTTTTGATCAGTGGGTTTTCAAATGTCTTTTGTGGTAGGTTTTGTCCTTCAAATAAATTTTAAACTTTATTCCAATAAGTAAAATAGATAAAAAGCAGAACTGATGACTTCTACAGGAATGAAACTGCACAAAAATTTCAAACAGAAAAGACAACGGCATTGATGGGAAGATGGACTTCTTAAAACCAGGTCTGGACCCAGATCTGCCCCCAAATTATACTCAGCCCACTCCATCATCACCTTTGGGAACTTGGAGAGCTCCCCATTAATGGTTTAACTACAGATAACATCGACATAATTAATCAGAGCAGATATTTACAAAGTTGCCTCAAAAAAGTTTCCCAATCCAATAAAACTTTATTGTTGCCAAATTAAAATACTAGCATATTTTTAAGATCAAGGCATTAATTAGAAAAGAGTGTATCAGCCAAGAAACTTAGTAAAATGAGAATTGTTAAAAAAAAAAAATAAAAACACTGGCAGTGTCCATCCCAGCCTGTCCAGGACAGAAGGTGACCAGAACTGTGCATCTGTAATAATAACAGTAGTAACAGAAAATAGAAATAACTAGAACTGACTTGTTTATGTTGCTATGTGTCAGGCTTTGTGCTAGGTATTTTGTGTATATTCACTCATTTAATCCTCCTAACAACCCTATGAAGTAGATTATTATCCCATATTCACACATGGGAAAACAGAGGCACAGAGATGTTAATTACTTAATATCACACAAAAGTGGGGCCAGAATTTTAAAACAGGTAACCCGATTCCATGATCCGTGTTCTACCTGGGCAAGATGAGTGTGCTAACCCATCTCACCCTGATGCCATAAACACTCTCAAACTTGCAACTAGTTTTACCTATTTTATGTTTGAAATACAGCCTTCTAATTATGCCAGACCTTGCCATACAGTCTGCCTATGAAATCATTTTGTCCAATCTTATCGATAGTTTGGTTTTAGTCGATAGTCCTTCTTCATGGACTCCCTCTGGACCATCCCTCAGTTTGTTGAAAGGCGTAGTTGCTGCACCTGCAAAGCTGAAGGCCAGGCCCAAGCCCCGGGTACCACACAGCATCACTGGCACATGGCGTGGGCAGGACGGTCCCTTCCTGCTCTTGTTAGCTCACCTTCTAAGACTAGCTCCAGAGTGGAAGGCCCTTCTGGCTTCAAGACGCTTCAGTCCTGTAATCAACACTAATGGTTCGTAAGTGTTCTGAAGGAGTGAAAACCTATCTGGGACTGATAGAAATCAGCTTGTGGATTGAGAAGGAGAGAAAGCAGCCCTGTTGTTAATCCACTGGGGATGCAAACTCAGATAAAGCTGCCAAGTGAACAGGATATGCTGTCTGCAAAGTCGTGCAGCAGTTGAAGCTTTCCATGATGAGCCTCTCCTTCTTACATTGCTAGTTTCCAAACCCACATGTTATTCTCATCTGTTACTGGGATGTTAAACTGTCCCGGCTCCATGGTGGCACCCAACCCCTAGTCCATCCAGCTTCTCCCAGCTCTTGCTGAGAAACAGCAACCAATCCAGAACCACTGCCTGCTTCTTGTAGACACTCCTCAGAGGGCTTCCAAAGGAGCAGGACCTCACACAAGACGCTCCTGCCCACTCCTGCAGAGCGGCCTTCCACTGTTCTTCGAGATCGTCTCCCTCCCAGCAGTAGGCCAATAAATGCAGTTTTGTCAGACTGCACACTGGGTCCTGGTGGCCTTTGGCCTTTAATAGTTCCGAGCTGTTGACGTTGTGTCCAGATCCAACACCCAGACTCATGAAGCTCCTGGCCTGGGATCAATTCCCATAGTCTCGATTCCCTGCTCCCTAAACCAACCTCATCTTTCTCATCTCCAAGATGCGATCTCTGGTTCATCTGCCAGGTCACCATTCCCCTTCTAGCTACTAAAGTTCCAAGCTTTGAGAATGACAATATGCATATTGGATCAAAGGGATCTGTATTCTGAAAGCCTGATAATACAATGTGCTGTGTGACCTTGGATAAGCTGCTTAAAATCTTGGAGCCTCAGTTTCCTTATTGATAAAATGAGATTAATATCTACCTCATCTAATGACATTGTGAGAACTAAATAACTAAATCGCAGAATGTGTCTTTCAAAATAGAGATTTTTAAAGTGTTTATTTCTTCGCATGGGACCACCTACTCTTCCGACCCCAAACTGCTCACTCCAGTTGCTGCCCACCTCCAACCACAGTGCTTGTCCTCTGTAACAATGACAATGCCAATAATAATAATAACAACATTACAGATTGAATTGTTAGCATTTAGTGACTCTTATTGGGTGTTAGGTAATATTATAAGCATTTCAAACTCATTAAATGTTTCCAAAAGCTTTATGGAATAGGTCCCGTTATAAACTTGATTTTACAGAGGAGAAAACAAGCACGAAGGGTTAACTTGCCCACAGTCACATAGCAGACCAAGGGGTCTGCTCCTAGTCCTAGCATTCCTAACCTGTTCTGCACACTGACTGTCCTGGGAGCTGTTATTATAGAGGTTACAAAATAACCTCCCAAGTGTGGAATCTGATCCATGGGTATATAATGTTTAATCATCACTGTGTTTTTAAAATATGAATGAGTGGATAATATTTTTTAAAAATCCAAAATTTTTATATAAAATTCTAGATTTCTGGTTCCTTTGAAAAAAAGTAGAGGCTGTGGCAACACCTTGCCTGAATTCCCACTTGGCAAGAGCCAGCAAGACCTTGGCAATCATTCAGATGGGAGCATGTGCACTTTGGGTGGCCCGTGACCTTCTGCCATTATGTGCCTGGCTTCTTTGCTCATTTATGGTAGGCACCGACTCTGTCATCACAGGAATTCTTGAACCCTGTTTTAATAAAGCATGACTCTTTTTTTTTTTTGCCTTTCATTCTTTTATTTACTTATTTCAATTGATGACTAAAAATTGTATATCTTTATGATATAAAACATGGTATTTTGCCATATGTATACATTGTGGAATGGCTAACTCAAGCTATGTAACCTCACACAATTATCATTTTTTGTAGTGAGAATATTTAAAATCTACTCTCTTAGCAATTGTCAAATATAAAATATATTCTTATTAACTGTAGTCACCATGATGTGCAATATATCTCTTGAAATTATTCTTCTTATCTAGCTAAAATTTTGTAGGAGCGTCTTTTTAAGTAAGAAATTTACTTGTGTAAGGAGAAGGAGACTTTTCAACATTTGGAACCTAAGCATTGATAAATAGTGAAAATCTTAAGTCTTCTTTTCCGTAATTATTTTTGTTTAATTTTCAGAATTAAAGTATGGACTCTAATAGATTGTCAGTATCTTTGCTCTATTAAGTGTTTGAATTCCTCTCTCTGACACTTTTTTAAAAATTTGAACTCTTATTGAAAGAAAAAACCTGATAAATATAAATTATGTTAAACATTTTTCAAAAAAAACAACATGATTGGATTTAGTCAATGTTCTAAGGGAAATAACCACTTGCAATTAAACATTTCAATGTCATTTATGGCTTTTTAATATTAGGTATACTTTGATTAAGCAAAATAAACAAATATTTCCTAACTGCTTCGAAGAACCCTCTTAAGAAGAGAAGATAAGCACAATTTGTAGAAAAATGAATGACTTGCAGATGTATTCATAGGCATAGCCAGGAAAAGATTTGTCTCTTGCTTATTTCATACAATTGTCTAGAATGAAAATTGTGTCATGTTAATAGATTTTCTCAACTCACTTTAACTTTAATCTGAAGTAGCTGGGGTATACCGCTGTTGTCAACTAATGACACAGTTTTAACACAAAAATATGTAAAGATAGAAATTAGCCAACATTTCTCAGAATTTCAAACTGTGTTTCTAAAGCCCCATCTGGGACCTACAGGTGTTGAACTAGAAAACCCCTTGGGTCTCCTCCTCCCCTGTTCTCTGATTGTGCAAAAACTGTAATGATCCACACATTGCCTTAATTTACCTCAAGTTAAATTCCACAATAGATCCAATCTAGCCATAGAGATCTAGAACAATTTCATAATTATTTACTTATATACTTCCAGTAAATCATGTCTGGTCTGTCTAGCTCATCTTCTGTTGGTTGAACCAACATATTTATGTCAATATTGCCAGATAACATACAGTGTCACAGTTTTCTTTCTCTGACAGAAATGATGTTGGGGACAGGAGATTCAGTGAGTTTCATAATTTTTAATAGACTGAATCTCCTGGGATTTTGCCAATATGGCAAATTATACAGAAGTAGATGTTTGAAGGAAGTCCTAACAGACACTCTAACATTGATTTAAGGGTTGGGCAGGGACATTTTACCTAACATCTGCCTGTGGTCAGATGACATATTGCAATCTGATGACCATGGTTGAAGAGAGGGGTAGTCTTATATATTTTGTACAAAAGCAGCCAAAAAAAACGATAATTGAAAATCTCATCAGGAACTTAGATAAGGTTGTCCCTGGAGGAGTTCCTTGAACCTCAGTGCAGCACCTGAACTAGGAAACAAGTTTAGTCTGATGACAGAAATTGACTAAAACACCTAGATTTTTACTTACAGAATTTGGCTAGTTCACAAGAATCCAATTTCAAGCAAGATTCTGTGTTATCATCCTCACAAATAAGAAGAAATCACAAAAGCATGTGCAGATTCAGCAGATGCTCAATTCTCCAGGATTTAATTACTCCTCCTTCACACATTGCGATTCAGCAAGCGACCTGCTTCCAGCTTGGAGAACACACCGTCCTCCTCGCTTTCTTTCAAGACTCAGTCTAAACATTATCGTTGACTTAAAAAAAAAATGTCTTCTGCTGTTTCTTCAACACTTCAAACCGTGCACAGAATAGATGCTAAATAAATATTTGTTAAATAAATGAAGGAATGTGACACATTCTTTGGCCTTTTCCCAGTTTGCTTAGTTGTGCCACCTATACTAAACTTTAACACATCCCAATTAAACCAACTATTTTGATATATCAACTAATAAGTTACTTCTATACTCCACTCCCCCCCCAATATTTTCATAAAACCCTTTCCTCAGCTCAAATAGATTTGATACTCCACTATTGTCTACAAAGTGTTGACTTTTATTCCCAAAGCATGTAGAGATAGAAGTTAATCAGCATTTATCAGAGTTTCAAAATGTATTTCCTATCTTCATCTGCAACCTAAGGGTGTTGAAATACAAAATCCCTTGCATTTCTTGTTTCTATGACTCTCTAATTTTGTATAAACTGCAATAATATTGGATAAAGTCAGATATTCTGGATTATAAAATAGAAGCACATGTGTTTTAAAAGTTCAGATATTAAGATATACATGTAATTAAGCCATGTGTGCTTTTTCCCTCTAAATTGTCAATGATCTATAATTTGCTTTGAGACTTTGATCACAGTTTGGAGAATAATTTATTCAAGGGGATGATGTTTTGCTTTCTCCTGCTCCTCCCATCTCACCCACTCAGAGTCAACTGAGAATAGTCCAGGGAAATTAATTTACTTTGGCAGCAAAAACCTGGTATCATTATGGAGGTGGTTTATTGAGCATAAATTCAGGGGACAAAACAGTGCGGAAACCATGAAGCATACTCTGGAAGTGGGGCAACTCCGGTTTGACTGCATCCAGCTGAAAGCAAAGTTACCTAACAATAAATCTGAGATGATTTGATATAATGAGAGGGAGATCGTTAGAGGAAGACAGTATGTGAGAGAAACAATGTAGAAAGTGAATGGAACAATACTGCCCCTGGGAGGAGACACTTATCCAAGTATGTAAGTTTTTCTGTTTTTTTTTTTTCCTTCTAAAATCACAATCCAAGGGCCAGTGAAGTTTCCTTTAGATAATTGGGAAATATTGGCATTCGCTATTGTGAAGACCCAGTCCAACATACCGATTTCAGCAACTGAAGAGTGAGAACAGAGGCAAAAACTGAGTGTTGGCGAAAACCAGCTCTAAGGGGGAAGACAAAGGAAGGTTTGTTAGCGCCAATCTGATTGATACAGGATGTTCTTCCTATCTTCCTTCTAAGAAATTGACATGTATTTTCCTTTAGATGTTATAACTCCAATATCAGCCACATGGACATGATATCTTGCTAAGGACAAAGGCTGAGGTTCGCAGAGTATGGCAAAAATATGATCTCTGTTTTCAGGCTCTTGATACTAAATTAACAAGTAAGATTATGTTAGAATGAGGGCACCAATTACCCCAACACTGTGACTGCTAAGCATTAAATATGCATAATATAAAAGTACAAATATTTGAGGATTTTTAAAGAGGTATGTGCATTTCAGCTAATGTGTTGTATGAATTCACTTTCCTTCAACTTTTATTTCTAATGGATGACATCTCTTAATTTAAATACAAATACCCAAAACAATACAATATACCATACTCCTGTTTTTATTCAGATCATATAAATCTTTCACCTTTTACAGTACAATGTACCTTAAAATGAATGACTATGACACTTTTAAAATTATGTTGCTGGTATATGTAATCAAGTAGTCTTTCTTAGAAATCAAACAGGCACCCTTCATACAGTTCTAAAATTCTGCTCTGCAAACTTAAAACAACTCAAGTTAGATTGCAACAGAAGATTTACTTTTCTGCCTACATCTGTTTCTAAAATAATCTTGGCAAGCATTGTGGAAGTTCTTTTTCAATCAAGTTTCTAATCCCTTTATCATTTTATAAAACCAAAAAGTTTCAAATCTGATTAGATCATATAAAATTTTAAATGTTCTTATCCAAGATAAAAATAGACTTTTTCCCCTTGGATACATAGGACATATCTGAAAGAAATTCAGAATGTATTTTCTTCTCAAAGATGAATTTTCTTTCCCAAGGAATATTTGACTTGTATTAACCTTGGTGAGTATTTCTAGAAATCTATGTCTGTGATAAATTCATGCAACTTAAAATACATGTCAAGGTTTATAATTTTTAAAATATATTCAGATCATTCAGAATAATTTTCAAACATGTAGAAAAGTTGAAAAGTACATTGGACATCCATATATCTATCACTTATATGTTACAATTAACATTTTGCTATATTTGCTTTATCACATCACACACCTATCCATTAATTTGTTTTTCTATCAATTTTGATGCATTTCAAAGTATTAACAATATCACTACACTTCACCAATAAACAACTGAGTACGCATGTCACTAACCAAAGGTCAATATTTGCTTTTCTTTCTCTCCCTTGTTTTTTTTTCTTTTTGAAGTAGAATTTACATTAAATAAAGTGGTGTGCAAAGCTTAAGTTACCAATTTATGAATTTTGACAAATACATACACCTGTGTCGTATAAACACATTGATATTTAGAATGTTATCATTATCCCAAAAATGTTCTCATGCCTCTTTTTAGAAAATAGTCATTCCTGCTCCCACGCGGACTGGACAATAACTTTGACTGTTCTGGCACTTGTCATAGTTGAATTATAGAGTACGTACTCTTCTGTTTAAGCTTTATTCACTCATAATGTTTTTGAGACACTCCCGTGTTTTGCATGTGTCAGTAGCTTCTTCCTTCTTATTTCTAAGTAGCATCTCTTTGGTACCATGATTAGTTTAGCCACCCTCTTGTTGAAGGACACCTAGGTGGTTTCTAGTTTGGGACAATTATGAATAGTGTGAATAATGTGCTATCAGAATTCTTGTACAAGTATTCTTACAAGGGAAACACTTCATTGTGGAAATACTGCATCACAGGATAGGTGTACATTTGGCTGTATTAGAAGACAATAGACCATTTTTCAAAGTTGTTGAATTATTTTATACTCTTACAACAATTTAAGGGAGTCAGTCTGTTCCTGTATGTGGAGCAAGGTTTGGCATTGTCAGTTTTTTGTTTTTGTTTTTTTAAATATGGCCCTTTTGGTGAGCGTGTGATGCTGTTTCATTGTGCTTTGAACTGGCAGTTCGCTGCTGAGCACTTTCTTCGTGTGCTTCCTGCACATCTCTTCTTTACTGAAGTGTCTGTTTGAATCTTTAGACTTTTTTGTTGCATTCCTTTGTATTTTTGCTATACAACTGTAGAAGTTCTTTATTCACCCTGCATACCAGTAATTTGTCAAATATATGTTTTTCAAATAATTTTGACAAGTCACATCTTGGCTATTCATAATCTTACTGTAATCTTTTGATGAGCAAAAGTTTGTTTTCAGTATGTAAAAACAAAATTGATTTTTGCTTATTGACCTTGTATTCTGCATTAATTCTAGTAATTGTTTCATAAATTGCTTAGATTTTCTACGTAAATAATCACATCATCTGCAAATACAGTTTTACTTCTTCCTTCTTAAACTTCATGCTTTTTAAAATTTTCTTGCCTTATTGTACTAATTAATACCTTTAGTAATGATAAATAAAAGTGGTGAGAATGGACATCGTTGCCTTGTTATAATCTTAGGGGGAAAACATTCAATATTTCATCATTAACTATAATGTTAGCTGTTATTTCTTTCATAGCTATTTATTATCAGATAGAGGAAGTTCCCTTTTATTCTTTGCTGACTTTTTTTTATTTCAGCGTATCATGAGGGTACAAATGTTTAGGTTACATATATTGCCCTTCCCACCTCCCACCGCCTGAGTCAGAGCTTCAAGCGTGTCCATCCCCTAGACGGTGCGCATCGCACTCATTATGTATGTATATACCCATCCCCTCCTCCCCACTCCCATCTGCCTGACACCCAATGAATGTTATTCCTACATGTGCACTTAGGTGTTGATCGGTTAAAACCAGTTTGCTGGTGAGTACATGTGGTGCTTATTTTTCCATTCTTGGGATACTTCATTTAGTAGAATGGGTTCCATTTGCTGACTTTTTTTATTATAAATGGATATTGACATTTGTCAAATACTTTTACTGCATTGATTAAAATGATCACAGTTCTGTATAAATTGTTGTTTTGTATTTTTCCCTGATTTTGTGCTAATGTGGTGAATGACCTGGATTTATTTTCAAGTATTAAACCAGTTATGTTGTCTGGGATAATCCTCATTTGTTCATAATCATTATCCTTTTACTATATCACTGAGTTCTACATTCTTTTAAAAAATTTCTAGATTTGATGGCAAATACATGGTGAGCATTGTGGAGGGGAGGGGCATGCTTGAAATGTACTTGGGGATGGGAATTAGGGGACTTAATAGTGGGTAGGAAATCTTCTAAAACAGATTTATGTGAATAGCTGTAAGACTTGCTAAATTTACTAAAAATCATTTAATTATTCACTTAAAATGGAAAAATGGCATGGAATGTAAATTATACTTGTAAATAAAAAAAATTTCTAGATTGGAGGAAATCTATTTTTTAATTGTGTGCTTCCCTTATTTTCTCAGCAAAGTGAATTTTCTCTTTGGAAAATGTTCCGACTTACTAACTGTATCTGCAGATATTATTCTGAGAACATGGTTAAACAGTCATTTAAAAGAGTATTAGGAAGCCACTATCAATTGCAGAACAAATATATTAATCACTGCACAAAGTTCATTGGCTGAAACTTTTGCTTACTCTTGAAATTGTTCTGCTTACTCTCGTCATTGGTGTTTTCTGCCCTTTAAGATATAGTTTTGGTTGAGAGGGCATGCTTTCTGGAAAAGAAAGATGATCCCCCCCCTTTTTTTTTCTCCCAACCCAGCTTTGTATGTGACACCCAACCCAGTTTCTCTCCAGTGTTCTCTCCTGTCAACCTGCTGCAATGTCTATTAGCTCTGGCAGGGAGGAAACTCAGCCTTGGAAAGGGTGAGTAGGTCACAGCTGGGTCTTCCTAAGGACCATGTGCTCCATAGCGAAAGCTTCTGGAAAAGAAGTGGCTATTTTTACATCAGATTGTTGTTCTGTTTTCACAGACTCTCCCCGCCCTGCCATTCTTTCTCATACTCTCTTAGTTAAATTATGAAGATGTGAATATTTATCAGTATGTCAGACATCAAATTGTTACTTATTTCAAGTAATTTCTTCTCATCTTGAAGAACACTACACCATCAACCTGTCTGAATGGAGTAAAAAAACTCTAGTACTATGGTGACTTTCTTTAGGTGGAAAATGGCTGTGTTAATAACTGTGTTGAAACTGCTAAGTTTGTCAGCAAGTTAAAACAAAGCATAATTATTTTATGAGTGAAATGTAAGCTTTTATATCCTTATATAGTCAAGCAGTAGTCATTTAAGAAACTGACAGATTCATCACTCAGAAAAACAGCCCAAATAGCTGCATGTATTTATTAATTCGATGAAGGAAAACACACACACACACACAAAACAGGTCTGCTGACATCATTTTGAGCTAAGTTGACTTTTGATTTTTTTAATCAACCTCTGAGGTACTGTTATTTCTCTCAACTCCATAGCTGGAAAACATTTGCAGAAACCATAAAGCATCTTGATGATTTTTTTTAGGGCAAGACCAATGGGAACTATTGGTTCCCTATTTTGTTCCCAAGAAGGTGAGATTCTCATTGACCCCTCGGGCTTTTTGTCCACGTATTTCTTACAAGGGCCACATTATGAATTGTACTAAGTTGCCAAGGCCACCCTCACACATCTCACTAATCCCATTGTGAAACTGAAGCAGAATACCTACAGAAAAGCATCTTTCAAAGATGTACATTTCTTCCAGCAGTCCACTCGCACTTGGTGACTGTGGCCATCCTGAGGGCGACTTGGTTGATGTCAGAGAAGAAAGGGTACAACCAGGCAGTGTCGTTATACTTCTTAGTGTCTGTGCCTCCCACTTGCGTGTGAAGACTGATAATGATAACTATGGTTACTGAGCATTGTCTACATTGTGGGCATCTTGCTAAACTCTTGATATTCAATATCCTATTGAATGTTGCAAGAATTTTTTGAGATATATTATAATGGTCCCTGAATTTTAAAAATTGGGAAAACATATGATTAGGAGAATATTCCAGTCCTTCAAAGTCCTTGCTAGTAAGTGGCAGAGCTAAAGTTTAAAGTAAGGTTCTCTGATTCCCAACTCCATGTTTCCTGACACTGGGAAGCTGCCTGCCTTAGCAGCTCTGCTCCCATGAGTTAGGTCTGATGCTGTAAGTTGTATCATATCTGTGAGTTTTTATTGTTTATTTTTGGGACATATCAAATTGTTTTGCAATTCTAGAGTCAACTGACAGAAAGGTTCAGGAAAGGTGGGCTGGCAAAATGAACTGAGAGCAAATTCTACACAAATAACCTCATCTTAATCATATGATCTCTTTTTACAATTCCAATTAGTGTAAACTTCCGATTAGTGTAAACTACAGCCTATTCTACATCTTTATGAGTATATGAAGATCCGATTTCTCTTCATCCACTGAGAAAGAAGTACAAGTGAGCAATATCTTTATGTGTCAATGATAATCAGGGTATAGGCAATTGGCATAAAGGTCCTACTTTCATAAATATAGAAAATGAAACACAAGAGCCTACTGACTGTTCTAATATACTTTTGCATATTAACAGAATAATGTTCTGAATCAGAATGAGATTACATAATGCTGAAAGTAGAGCTCATATTCAGAAAGTGACATAGTTCTGGAATTCTACAATTGGCTATGCCATTGGTCAGTTCACTTGGTCTTTAAGATGGGCAGGGATATGCAGCTTCTTCGTTCTCACTTGACGTTTCTTGATGTTCTATGACTTCCCTGTAGTTCAATAGATAATCGATTTATTCACATTTTCTGGTGGCATAGAGTCATAAGAGGACAGGTTTGTGTGGCTGTGAGACCCTGTGTCCTCCTCAAACACACAGAGGTCTGACAGATCCTGAGTGTTCGTCTCAACCTTAGTCGGCAAATGTGCTGCTCGTGTGTTTCTTAAGATGGACCTGGGTTTCAGCACAGCGTCTGGGAGTCATTTAACCTTATACACTAAATGGAAAATGATCCTAAGGAAATTTTCTCCTTTCTCTAAGAGTTTTTGATAGTATATAATCAGGGATCATAGAGCTTCTATCATGACCTAAAATTAACTACCTTTAACTGAAGAAATGGGAAATATACTTCCAGGAAAATGGAGAACTAATTATCTCTTTAATTTCCTTTCCATAATCTGTAACTCTAGTGGTAGACTAATTTGGGATAGGATGGGCAAATTACTCTGAAAACCAAGTCTGTGACTAGTTAAGAAGGTGCAGCTCAAACAATGTAAGATGATTTGTTTGTGAAGATATATTTAATCTAACCTTAGTCTTTTATCCGTCATTGTTATACAGCAACTAGTCCCTTTTCCAGGATAAAGTTATTATAATGTGCAATAACAAAATTAATTTAAGTTTTTATTTGTTTAACGCATATAACAAAATGAGTCTTTTGTCATATTAACTGCTGGCACCAGAATTATTCTTAGGGTAAGCCTCTAGAATTCTAGAACTTGCTTAAAAGTAAAGGTGGTCTAGTTGTGGCCAAAACAATATTGTTTCTAAGTCAGTCCAACAGTGCTGTCAGCACACTCTGAGTCTACTGCCTCCTCTAAGCAGTATCTTAGGCAGCAGGCACAGGTGCTGCCTGCATTCTCCCTCAATTATTTCAGTGACTGGTGTTCTACCTAGAAATGATATTAATCTATATTTGATAGGTAAGTATAATGGAAATAATTTGAGTACTTTATAATCCTTTTCTTTAAAAGATCTGAGTAATCCAATCTGCAAGCATTTCAAAGATACAGTTCTACGATTAAGACCCAACAAAACATCTGGTTCGTATTAAGCACACAGTCAATAACAATACTGAAGAATTTACCTTTCAGTGTCTGATGATTTGCCTGAGGTGTTATATGGAGGGTTCTTCAATTAATGAAAGGATGGAGAATTGTTATTAGATGAATTGATATTAATTTACAGCAAAACATGTTTGTTAAAATAGGAGACCAAGACTGCACCATAAACAACTAACAATGAAATATTTATCTGTAAATTTCCTCAAAAGCATTGAAGCTTGAGTTGCTAGAGGTGAAGATGCTTTTATTCCCAAAATATTTGCTTAGAGATTTGAGAATCCAGAATTCAGCAATATACCCCTGTCTGTCCATGCTAATGTCTCCTATTATTTGTTGCTTGGTGCCTCTTCTTAGACTGTTTCATGATTTGGGGAGGCCCTGTCCTCAGAATTTTAGAGCTGGAAGAGACCCTAAAAACAACACAGTCTTATATACCTCTCAAATTATAGGTTATAAAAATGAGATCTAGACTTTTTATAGAACGACAATAAATCTACATTTTTCTGATTTCAGTTCAGAAGGTGGCATAAATAGTGATAAAGATCCCAGCTGTTGGGTCCAGACTGCAGACTTCCAATCCTGGTTAGGTTAGGTATAGAAGCTGTGTGATACTTACCACTTCCGAACCTCAGTTTTATTATCTCTAGAATGGGATAACAATATTCTTGACCTGACAGGACTGTCACAGGCTCAACTTGAGCTAACAGATGAGAAAAGCTTAGAAGGGGGCCCTTCTCATGGGAAACTCCGTATTTTAGCTAGAGTCAGCTCTATTGGATTAATGTTCAACCACTCTCCTTCAAGGATCAGCTCACGCGTCCCCTCTTCTAAGAAATCTTTCCAACCAATTTCAATTGTTTATTCCTTAGCCATTCTTTATTGCCAATTACTTTATTCTGCTTTAAATAACTAGATGTCTTTCTCCCTAAGTGAGGTTATTTGCTGTATAGGCCTAACAGAATATTTCAAATTAAATACACACCTGGGAAATTTAATTACATCATTCTTTAAGATACTGAATTTTAGAAATAGCTTTTATCTTTTTATCCATCCTCAATATTATTTAGACGTATTCCTGGAACTGAGCTCTCAGCCAGCTTATGCGTTCCTCTCGTTAGGCTACTCGAAAGAAGAAGCTTGGTAATTGGATCCGAACAGGATATCCAGTTCTCTGTGCCAGCTGGCCACCGCCCTGAACAAACCCAAAGACAAAGCACAATGCAGGGTTTTTGTTGTTTCTTTTAAATTTTAAAAAGTAAGTACGTTACAAACCTTTCTTCGAATTTTTCTATCTCTTTTCTTTTTGCTACATTCATTTGTTTTCTTTTTTCCCATGCAAAATTAACTAATTTGAAGAATGATCAAAGAACTTACTATCCAAAGCTGACAACTGTCTTCTAGCTTCCTGACTATTCATCCTGTTTCTTAAGAAGTTCATCTTTTAAGAAGTGAAATTCAAATAAATATATGTTTTTACTCTTTATAAAGTTTGTCTCATGGAAAAATAAATTTTTTACTCCTAACAGCCAGAATGACTGTAATAATTCTTTGCCAAATAGTGTTGAACTGATTTTTCTTCATTTAAAATAAAAGGTTCTGTTGATATAGTCCGGAGTTAAAAAATATTTTATATGGTATACAGCAAGAGAATTAAAAAGTGAACAAAATATATAGAATTTTAGATCCAAGATTGTTCTAAAAAAACAATGGAAAATGCTGTAATTAGGTATGTGAGATGGAATTTAAAACTTTTTAATGAAAAAGGAAACTTCAGTTACCTCATTTGTATGTATTTACCTATTGGAAATGTCAATATCCTTATTTTTTAAATTTGGATAACATTACCATTGACATACCATGCTGACATCTTCACACAATTTTAGTTTTGCGTATTAATTTCCTCTACAGGCAAATTTAGAATATTTAATGATAATTGGGGTAATTGGCTGTCATTATTTTGGTTATATAATGTTCTACAAACTTGTTTTATGTAATATAAGATTACCAATATTATCTTAGTTTTTTGGTTTTTACCACTGTAAAAAACTGTTTTAATAACTGCATCATATTTCATTTTATATTATATCAAGAGCCTAAAATCTAAATAATTTTATGACTCAAAGTAACATGATATCGTTGATGAGGTTTTTTCCAAGTAGTAATCTTCTGTGGGGTAAGAAAAGAGAAAGATCAAGGGGAAAATATCTAGAAGCAATCTGATGCAAATCTTCAGTCTGTGTCTTTTAAGATAGTGCTTATTTGGTTGAAAAAAATTGAGAAATATTGACGCTTCATTAACACTTCTAGGCTAGAACCTGGTTATACACGTGCATATGTGCAGCCCACACTCTTTCATTTCTCTTAAAAGCACATGTGATTTGACCTTTCACAAACTCCTTATTTTATTTTTTGGTTTTGTATATTCAATGATTGCCAACAAAAATATGGGAAAGAAAATCATCCCAGACACACCTATAAATTTCAAAGATGGTAGCGTTGCCTGGGCATTCAAATGTAGGGAAAACCTCATGCTCTCCGGTGTCAGCCAGAGGAAGGTTTATATATTTGTCCTGTCCGTAGGTTTCTTAAGCTTTTTAAACGTTTGCGCCATATTTATTCATTTATTCGACAATTCCTGTTCTCTTGAGGCTGACTGTCAAGCACAGCTGACAGATATTAATCAGGCAGTTCCTCAAAGGAGCACATAAGGAAAGAAACCATATTCTGCAACAGCACGTAACAATAAACTTGATCTTGATTAGAGGTCATGGAAGGCATCCCTGAGGAAGTAATTCTGAAATCTGGGAGATGAAAACAAGTGAAGCTGGAAGTGAGGGCTGGGCACAGACCATCCAGGAGCACCTGAGCCGTAGAAGCAGAGCATCTGCGCCCTGCGTGAGGGAGAACCCGGGACCTTCCAGGAACAAGAGTAGGCTGCGGGGTTGCCAGGACTGAGCAAGGTATCGAGCGGCAGAATATCTAACATTTTCTGGATAATGTTTCTTTAAAAAATAATAAATTAATTAAAATACGAGTCAATAAGAAGTCAAACTTTTCCTAATAACTGATCTCTAAGTCATTTGCTTTTCTTCCCTTCTTAGACTTTTTATATTAAATATATGGTCTCTTTATGCTATTTTGAAAACACTTTTATAATATTTTAGGACAGATTCACTAATACGGTTTTTCTCTTTAGAAATGTACCCTACTTTGTGATGAATTATTGAATAACAGAGATAACATATGTAAGTTTTCACCCACATTTGATTTGTGTCTGTGTATATATATTGCTTCAACCTGTACAACTCCCAACTTCTCCACCTATGGTAAAAATCGTTCTTTTCAAAAATTTGCTCTTGACTGGCAGCTTGGTGTTTGTTCAAATCAACTTTCTTTCTTAATGTTGCTAGCTGGAAAAATTAGGAGCAAAATGCAAGTTTAATTTCCTAGAGAAGATGTGGTTTGCATAATAAAGAGCAAGGATCTGAGAGCAAATCCTTCTCAGGAAGAATGGGAGGACTTTTGTAACTAACAAGTGAAAGGATGAAGTATTTTATGTGTCCCATTTATAGGGAAATGCTAAGGAATAGAGAAAGTATACTCAGCAAAGTTCAATTTCTTCACCTAGAATACCAAAGTGCTTGTAAGATGAACATTTTAGTGAGATGCTAATAATTCATTAGTTGGGAAATCTTAAAATTCCCTAAAGAGATGATATTTTTTTTTTTTTTTAGAGACACAGTTTTACTCTATAGCCCAGGCTAAAGTGCAGTGGCGTGATCAAACCTCACTGCAGCCTCGAACTCCTGGGCTCAATTGATCTTTCTTCCTCCATCTCCCAACTAGTTGGGACTATATGTGCAAGCCACCACCTCTGGCTAATTTTTAAAAAATTTTTTGTAGAGAAAGGGTCTCACTATGTTGCCCAGGCTGATCTCAAACTCCTGGCCTCAAGGGATCCTCCTGCCTAAGCCTGCCTAAGTGCTGGGATTATAGGCATAAGCCATCATACCTGTCTGAGGAAGTTTTGAAAATCAAGTGGCCTTTCACAGAAGTCTGCTTGAGTTCAATAGGGCTTGAGCAGAACGATGGTATATTATCAGTGGTACATGTCTAAGTAAAATTTGAAATGTTGTAATATTTTGCCCCCACAATAAATTAATTACTTTATATAAACTTTTTTCAAGCAGAGTAAGATAAATAAATTAGCTTTAATAAGGTCATCAATAATAAATTAAAATACTACTCTTTTAATCATACACAAAAGCAGTCTACAGGTACATGGCATGTCAGAACTTCCTGGATGTGTATGAGAAGATGGGCTCTTTCCAGAGAAAGGAAAATTCTGGGGAATCTTGGACCACTTTGGAAAGTTTTCCACAAGTCAGCTATACCAGGTCATTTGATGTGTGGCTACCATCAGTTGAGATCTGCCTATAAAAGTTTGCATTTGAAAAAATCGAAATTTGAAGCAGCAAAAGAATTCTATTAGAATTAGGAAAACTATTTCTTAAGACCTAGGTGAACACTGACAGATATAAATGATTCTATTCAATTAATAATTTAATGTTCTTTAAAAATAACTTGATAAATTACCTGGCATGTACTCATTTATCTAAGATTGGTAGCCCCAGGAAATGGGCAGACAAAGGAAGCTCTCAGTGAGCTTCCGGAGACATCAGGACATTTGCGTGTGTTTGTGTTTGTTTCCTGGCTCCTGAGGAAGGCTGATTCTGGTTCTGTAATTAGTAAAGATCAAGTGTTTCTTTCTCTAGCCTTTTAATCCTTTAGACATGATAAACCTTCAAAGAATGCTTATTAGTCAGTATGGCAAAACAATCATAGACAGATTTTGGAATAAGTAGGTCTTGGATCAAGTCCTGGCTTGACCACTTAAATTTATCTGTTACTTTAGGAAAATTATCTTGTAGACTTAAGCCACATCCTCATTTGTAAAGTGGAGATGATCTTAGTACACTCCTCAAGAGGTGGATTGTGAGTATTCGGTGCTCACAGATCTGTTGTTGGGTAACTGCTCAGTAAACTGTTAGGGACTACTTATGAGCTACAGGAATGTGCAAAATGGCTTTTTAGTCTTTTTAGGATATTCTAAGTAGTCTGCATAGGTGGGACGCAGTTCTTAATTAATGACAACACTTTAATGGCTATAGGGAATGCTTCATATACCAGTTGACAGTCTGATCAGGGTGTTGGTGTGGTGTACCAGTAGGGTTCTGAAATCAGACTGCTGTAACTCTTGTGATCTGTGTGGCCTTGCATGGGGTACTCAACTCATTTTGCCTCATTATCCTTATCTGTATAGTGGAAGTGGGAATGTTTCTACCTCACACTGTTGTTGGGAGGTTTAAATGAAATACTCTACACAGAGCCACGACAGTCTCTGCGGAATGTGGTGGGCATCCACTCCGTGTTAGCTATTATTGTCTGCAAGAAAAAGCATCTGTCAGATACGAAAGAAAAGGCCGCCAGGCCACCTGCCTCTCGAGTGGGGATGGAGATGGTGAATGCTGTTAACGGCAACATAAGGCTGTGAGGGGTGTCTCATCCAGTGGAAAGAATTAGGTAATTTCAAATTTATTTTTCCCTTTAAGGGAAGATTTTTCTTTTGTTCACCAGTAATGAAAGACCAAGAGAATTCGATCTGTGCTAATATTTCATATCTGCCGTGTTAAGAAGATATCATAAGAGGTGGCAAGAACGGAGATGGATAGATGGTGTGAGAGAAGGCGGATAAATGCAATCCGTGATGCTGTGTTTGTATGAGCAGTAGGTGATAAATACCAAATATCTCGCCCGTGCCAGTTTGAAATTAGCCAGTGTTCTCAGCTAGTAAACTGGAATGTGTCCCTTTTCCAAGTGGGTGCAACTGCTCTTCTTCTTCCTTCTCTTAGTCGTCTCCTTTTTGTCCTCCTCCTCGTGTATCCTCTTCTTTTATTCGCATGGACGTGGTGTCATTATTTGTAACCACAGAAGGAGGTATACATCTGGCTACTCTGTGGAAACCTCTCCATCAGCTCTCCAGTGATTGTGAGGGATGCTGACAGCTGTATCGCCTTCACTGCAGTAGAATTACTGTTAATAAATACAGAAGGGATGATTGAAATAGAAAATCACCCGTAGCAAACATCCCAGTAATAATTGTTTCAGACAATTAGCATCAATGGATGCTAAATCTAGTAACCAACAGTATCATAAAAAAGATGTCTGTATAGTCTCAAAGTATATGCCCATAAGATATTTGTTTATTGCAAAGTAGAAAGTAATAACTTTGCACTGGAGAAACTGGCAGGCGTCACAGTAACCAAGGATTCGACGTTAGCATCACCTGTAAGGAGACGTGTCAATATTGCACAGTACCCCGGATACGTGCACTGAGGAAGAAACTTCTGTGGCATTGCTGCCCCGAAAATGCATCATGAATTTAATCACGATGAGAGACAAACTCAATTTGAAGAACATTCTAAAAGTAAAAATAATTGTTCTGTGGACGACTGGAACAAATCATCCCCAGCACATAATACAATCCTGCTTTGCAGTACAGACGTCTTGCAAGTAAATAACTTGAGGGTTTCTATTCAGCATATAGAATTATTCTGAAGCTTTTGGCAGATATACGTGACTATACATATGTCTTAAGTAAAGTCATAATATCACTTTGTTGCCTTTCAAGAGAAATTTTAGGGTGCAAATGCCATTAAGGCACTGATTTATTTTGTTTCTTACATGAGCTGAAAATATTTAATTTGAGAATATTATAGATATTTAATATAAAGCAACTATAGTGAGGTATAGCAGTAAAGCTTAATTGGGTTTATTTGCACATCTCTCTCTTGTGATTTTCCCCATCTATCATTTGAGAAGAAAATAAAGAAAATTGAATTTTCAAAAACTCAAGTTGTTTTTCTTATGTTTGAAATAATATTAGCATTTTGTGAAAGCGGTTTCTCTTCGGGAAGCTGGTTTTCCTTGCCAGAGAAGATGGAGAATTCTATAAAATACCATCGGTGGCCACAGCCAGGGCCACAGAACACGGTTAGGCAGCACCTGCGCCTGCTCAGAGCTGTCTTTCCTGCTCCCTGCTTCCAGCTGGGGGTTCTACTCACCGTGTCTTAGACTTCCTGAAATTAGGACCTTTTGTTGCAAATTATCTGTCCTTCTTATCCTTCCTGGTGTTCCTAACCTCTGTTCCTCGAGCTCTGCTCTCAGATATCTATGTCACTAGTTCAAAATTGGGTTTCCTTCATTAAGTCAATAGTGACAAGAAGTGCATTAGCATGTGGGAGCTTCCAAGTCAGGGGTCAAAGTATTCTTGTGCTGATGTGAACAAAACTGACGTATGGCAGTCGGTGCATCATCACTGCATTGGTTTCCTATCACTGCCGGAACAAATCACCACCACTACTTTATTATTTTACAGTTCCAGAGGTCAGAAGACCAGAATAGGTTTCACTAAGCTAAAACCTAGATGTCAACAGGATCGCCTTCCTCCTGGAGGCTCTAGGAAAGTATCCATCGCCTTGCCTTCCCGGCTTGCAAAGGCTGCCTGCATTCCCTGGCTGTGCTCCCAGCCAGCAACAGCATCTCTCTGACCTCAGCTGGCTTCTCCTCTAACTCCCCTGCTGCTCCCTTTCCCTTGCAGGGACCCTTGTAATTACATTGAACCTGCCAGAATAACGCAGGATAATCTTTGCTCTCAAGATCCCTAACGTAATCACATCTGCAAAATCCCATTTGCCATATAAGAGGTATTTTCACAAGTTCTAGGGATAAGAAAGTGAATATTTGGGGGGCCATTACTCTGCCTAATATGCTCAATTTGCGATCATTATGCAGGAAGGACCACATAAAGCAAGACTGTCAAGATATTAAAAACAACCTACTCTACTCAGGCCCATTGATGTGCTGAATATGATTATTATTACTACTCATGGAATAATAGTTTTTTAGCTCGATTTCATGCGACTGTAATGTGTCATGGAATATTTCTTTGGCCAGTTTAAAATAAAGTATTGTCAGTAGATGGTTTGCTTAGTTAAGCTTTTCTTCATCGTATTCACATACTAAAGTAAAATGCATGAAAACAGTTGAGATTCTAAGGCTGATGAACAATAAAGAATATATTTCCATATCAGTCTTATCAGTAGTGAATGGTGGACTCCTACGGGGAGAATAATATGAGCTTAATTGTTCTGCTGTGATGCTGAGCATGGTCATGTTTAGAGAGGAGTTTGATAAATGGTTTTCGTAAGAGTGATGTGACCGCTATGATGATTGGAAACAGTGGTACTTCCCCTACGAAGTGATGTGTAAAGTACATGTAATATCTCTCATGGGGAGGAGTCCAAGAGTGACACATGGAGAACCATTACTTCCCAAGGAATAAGCTGCCGAGAAAGAATTTTGTGCTTTGTTGATTGTCACCTTCAGAAAACACTTCATGTTGCTCTGCTTCTAAATCACCAAGGTTGCCATTTTGCCTTTTCCAAAGTTAGATATTAGTACTTTGGTGGAGATGGTGCTAAAAACCAGAAACACACTGACCTTGTATGCCATCCTGTAGCATTCTTTCAGTGTTTACAGAAAAAGAAAGAAAGCTCCAGAATCATCAGGGCAAGCTCGCTGTGACGCTCACTGACACCAGGTCTCCTAGGGCGGCGTTGCTAACCCCACCTTGCTGCATGTGGACTGCCTAACAGGATAAGGGAGCGTCACTGTAAAAGCAGGACCCCTCGGCCCACCTTTCTCATTTTCTATGGTTATGTAATGAAATAAGCTGTACTTGGTATAATTTATCTCTCATTTATAATTGACTGCTTTTTGAATCAGAATTACAATGTTCTGTTTTTCCAAGGAGATATTTTACGTCCCTAAATAGCACAATATATTCTCAGTAAAGTAATATAATACTATGGCAATCTGGCAAGTAACATGTACTAGAACAGTTAAAAGTTTCTTTTTTAATGAGTATTGGGATATATCTGAAGAGGAAGCATCAAAGAAAATGCAGCACAAATCTGTGCTTTGGAAGATTATAAATCAGCAGAGCTCTGAGAAAACCTATGTTTCTTTCAGATCTTAAAACTAATGATGAGATTATGCAAAATTGGTAAGGTGCACTTTCATACTCATAGAATAGAGAGTACGCCTTGCCCCAAATTGGGTATTTTGGGATAAAAGGGGTATTTCCTTTCATATTTAAAGCCACTCTAGCATCGTATGTTGATGAGATAAAACCCATCACAATTCCCTTTATGATCTTTACTTTGCATTGTTTAGTAAAAATAGATAAGATAGCCCCTTAAATAAAGATAAGGGCACAACAACAGGGCATAATAGATGGCATGCCTGGAAATAAACAAAGCACATAGAGTAGAAAGTTATAAAATGTTTTCTAGCTAATGATAAATAAGGCACATAGAGACGAAGATGTCCACATGTATGACTGCATGTATGGTCGACTCTCCTTAGAATAACATATTGAACACATTCAATTAGAAACCATAAGGAGATACTAACATTTCTGAAACAAAGGTATTTTTGTAGTCATCATCTTCTGGATGACGGCCACCTTGTTCTCATTTGTCAGCTCTAGGTATAGCATCAAAAACATGAGCTTCAGATAATTCATGAGAATTATTTTTTATCAGTTAGAGATGGATAAGATCTGACTTAAAAAAAACTAAAAAGTAAGGTATTAGTTTTTCCTGTATGCAAATAGTATAATTATTGTTGTATTAATTTATTTTCCTCAAGAAAGTAAGGAATACTTTTTTAATAATGTGAGATTAGCAATATGAGGAAATTTATATAGGGAAACCATGTAAACCAATTTATATTAGGGAAATAAAATGGCTATAGCTTTAAAACAGTTTAATGATTGTATTCATTTGTGTTTTTTTCTCAAAATTGAAAAAAAAATTTATTGCCTTTTCTGATTATAAACACATGCAAAATATGTTAACTCTTTGGGGGAAATATTGAAATTGAATCCTATAACTATAGTGTTGAGAATTGAGAATATTAATAGAAATAAAAAGTAAGAGGCAAATGGCTTTCTAAAGCTTAATCCCAGAGTCACTTCCATTTCCCTTCTTTCTTTTCAAACTTTAAAGTTCTTCAAGTATAAATCCGGCTGGTCCTCAGGAGAACCAGATGTGTAACATGTAAATAAATTGTTATCCCCAACGCTCCATGGCAAATTGACTTCTCACTTCTTCCAATAGATTCAGAATTAACTAATGAATAATTGCACTTGTGGATTACAACAAAAGCTATAAAATTTTTTACTATCGGAGAAATATTTTAATAATTAATTTGCTTATTACTTTTGCCAAGGTGATTGATTACGTCCACAGTATTTTATAATTTTGCCTCTTTTTTATTAATTAAATATTTCATACATCATACTTACTAAATATTTTAAAAGAAATGACTTAGGATGGCTAAACAAATAAATTAAAATCATTGCACCGTGTAGTTGTTTTATTAGAATTGTAGTTTTCACAGTAGGTCAGGTCCACAGAGTCGAACCCCTCAACGAGAGCTTCCCCTCTGCTTCCGTGTCCTCACCTAGCAGTTTTCTGATCTGAACTTCTTCAATGATGTGAAAACTACTGCCTCTGACAGAGCCAGTTCTATTTTTGTTCAACTCCATTCTTTCTTATACAAAACTTACATTTCTTTTTCTGTTCACTACAGGATTAGCTTTATAGTGATATTTCATGACTCATGGCCTACATGCAGGAAACTGCCTGAGTTTAGATATAGGCACATATGGTACACCCAATACCGGATATTATATTCAAATATTTTCATTAACAAATATAGCTTCAACATATCTTTAAAATTCTAAAAATTTTTGTAACTAATGTATTTTTGTTTTAATTTTATCAATTTTCAATTGAGGAATTACTTTTAAAGGAATCCTACAAATCCACAAACTAAAAGTCAGAAAGAATTATAAACTCCTATGAAGAAAAAAATCTAGCCAGTGCATATACAGTTTAATGAATCAGTACTTTGTTTGTGAGGACAGTTAACTTTACTTCTGAAAGACCAGAAACTGATGCTGTCATATTATTCATGCATTTGATTTGTGTAGAATTACAATCTATGTACTCAGCTTAATTCAAAATGCCACTTTTGCTGTCTACTTTCCTTCTCCATCTTTGGCAGTAAAAGATAAAATTCAATGTCTGTTAAACAATTTTTTGTAATAAAGTTAAGAATTCTGAAATGAGACCACTTATTTTTAATTTTAGAGTTTTTATAAATGATTTTTATTTCAATGGCATTGTAGTATGTTTATAAGAAATTGATTATATTATCTATTGTTGCATACAAACTATCTCAAAACTTAGCCACTGGGAAGAAAAACCCCAAACTTTATTATCTCATAGTTTTGTGGGTCAGGAATCAAAAGAGAGAGAGAGAGAGAGAGCTCAAAACACAAGCCACAATCTTTTTAGGATCTAATACAGGGAGTGGCCTCCCATCATTCTGCCACGTTCTTCTCATTAGCGATAAGTCCGTGAGTAATCCCTGCTCACGCCCAAGCAAAGGAGATTACACAAGGGCATGGGTGCTGGAGGCAGGAATCACTGGCACCATCTTAGATGCTGCCAACTGCGTGGATCTTCTCTGCACAACACAGACTGGGTGGATGACTAGAGGCAGTAGCTTAGCTTTACTTGGTCAAGCTTGTAGAGAACATATAGTACCTCTATGAATAGAAAAATTTCTTTCATTTATTTAAACCCATACATTTTTTAATATAATAGAGAAGAGATAGAGCCAGAAAGCCGTATTTGAATTGTTTAAAATTCTGACATTTAACACCTTGGTGATATTACCAAAGAGGAGGCAAGAAGGACAACAGAGGACTGGAGTGGGGTTGCTACAGCCACATGTAGATCCCAGGGCATTCAACAGAAATAAGTGTAACATACACCCTCGTAGATCTTACAGTTCACGTCTAGTTCAGGAAGACAGAAACACAAAGAGTTAAACATATGAAGGCAATAAATTAAATATTTAAAACCAACATACAAGTGATAAATATTATAGAAATTCAGATATAATAAGATGCATTTGATTTTCTGGATTAATAAATGAAGATGATAGATATTTACTTCTACGAAGGCCTCAGATCTCTCTTAGGCAGTCTGATATGGTTAATATCTGTGGCTCACAGATATCATCAATATATAATCAATATATAATCAATACCTGATAAACAGGAAAAGAACTCACTCTGAGAAACTGGCATCAATGTTCTAAAGTATAGACAAGGGTGAGGAGTCCAACACAAGGATAGTTTTGAGTATCAGACGAGAAACAGGTTACTCAGAATGCCTTCCGGCCCAGCCTCAGGAAATAAATTCTGCATTATTTAAGAGGATGTCATAAAGAAAGAAATTGCTTTAAAAAAGAGTTAAGCAAAATGATGCATTGTTTCATAGATCCGTGTAAGAAACTGAGTAGAGGAGGTGGCTGTGATGGAAGATGCGGGGCTGAATGAATGCTGGCCAAGCTGTGGCCAGCGTGACGGGAACCCACCCTCACAGGAGAAGTGAGGTCAACTCAACATCAGATCTTCATAGTTAGGAAGTAAGGGCTGATTTCTTCTTCAAAGAATGCGCTAAATAGTCTAGCTGAGATAGTACAATCCGAGCATGGGAAAAAGTACTGTGTAAGTCAGTATATAAATGCTGATTTGAAGAACACATATTTGGGAGGGGAGATAGAAGAATTCAAGTGGGATGTACAGTTGACCCTTGAACAACGGGAGGATTGGGGACAACAACCCCTTCCCCACAGTTGAAATTCCCCATGTGACTTTTGACTCCCTCAAAACTTAACTACTAACAGACTACTGTTGACTGGAAGCCTTTACTGATAATGTAAACAGTGGATTAACACATGTTTTGTATGTTATGTGTATTAATACTGTATTCTTACAATAAAGTAAGCTAGAGAAAATAAAATGTCATTAAGAAAATCGTAAGGAAGAGAAAATGTATTTATTAATACTATTCATTAAGTGGAAGTGGGTCACCATAAAGGTCTTCATTCTTCTTGACTTCATGTTGAGTAGACTGAGGAGGAAAAAGAGGAGAGGTTGGTCTCCCTGTCTCCGGGGTGGCAGAGGCAGAAGAGGTGGAGGTGGAAGGAGAGTTAGGAGAGGCGGGCACACTCGAGGTAACTTTTATTGAAAAAAATCCAGTGTAATTGGGGCCGTATGGTTCAAACCCGTGTTGTTAAAGGGTAAACTGTAGTTGCAGAACACACTGGGAATTAGGTCTTCAACTTCAAGCAGAGGGTCTTAGATGTCAGATACAAAGTTCACCTACACGCTAAAATTTATGCGTCGAAGTAGGATTTTAGGATTTCTCAATATCGTAGTTAGGAACTGCAAAACTATTACTAAAGTGCCAGATCATATTGGAACGTCTAATTTGGGTATCTCTTCCCAAGAATGTTATAGATAATTTTAAATGGAGGGTAAAGTGCAATATGGGTTATCTAATTTTTTCTATATTTACAGTTAGAGGAAAGATAAATTATGATGCCACATGATGAGATCATATAATTTAATTCTCCACATACTCAGAGTGAAGTGACTGTTACAGCAACAGTCATTATTTTATTTGAAATGTCATAAATATTTTATTTTTATTTTGCTTTAAAAAGCTTCAAGTTTTTCTCCCCCTAGAATAATGAAATCTGCTATGTAGTTAGCAAGATTCATGTGAAGGAAAACTTTCCAGTTTTCGCCCACTACTAACCCTAAATCTGTTTCAGTCTGGGGAGTACAGTGTGTACTGTTGTTTCCAAGCAGAGGAGTCTTTGTTTCACACGGGCGAAAAAAAAATCTCTCATTATGGCCCTCAATTTGTCCTTAAGATTTTGGGCATTTTGAAGTGGACATAAAATACCATAAATTTTTCACCATCTTAAATTTTATGTATTCTTTGATTAACTGTTTTACTCTTTTAATGTGCTAGTTCCTTAACCTCACAATAAAAGAAATGAAGGAAGTTGTTTATGAAGAGAGGATATGTGTTAGGCTGAAAATTTCATCGATATATTTCCTCCATGCAAATTTGTTCATCAATCTATATTTAAAAACTAAGTTTCCAAAATTAAGTTTAACTTATGTCAAGTTATATTTAGTGAAGTGTCTTGCAGTTTATTTTGAGAATGCCAATATTGCCAGGCTATTATTTTTCTTGTCCTGAATTTAAGTTAAACACCATAATTTATAATTTAGATTTTTATCCGGCAATGGCATTTTAAATTTTATCTTTATATATGCTGAAGTTATGAAACACTTGCTTCTAGAACATTGCACAAGGGTAAACACATCTGCAAATATTAATTAAAATGAATATTTAGAATCAGATTATTTTAAAAATTTTATTATCATACTTTGAATATTTAAGATTTCTACTTCTAAGAATTGAGTTAACACATACCAACACATAAACATACACACCCACCACAATGATTTTGCAGAAACATTTATATGATCAAAATTGAGAAGTAAATTTTAAAAAAATAGTCTGCATGTTAAAAGAATAAATAAAACCTTAGTTCACTGGGAGTAATGAATTTGATGACATGTAGCACCAACTCTTTCCAGTGGACAGAAGACAAAATATCAGTATTTGGAGATAATGTAATCTTATCCCTGAAAAACTCAAGGTAATTTAATAAAAATCTGATTTAAAAAATAGAATAGTCTATGATGGGGCTGACTATATAATTAATATATAAAATAAATTTCCTATATGTGTATTGTAATTGGTTACTGAACATGGTGGAAGAGAAATAGCCTACCAATTTAACTTAAAAACAATAACAATTCCCCATAAAATACATGAGCATAAATTTTTAAAATGTCCAAAGGGAAGGAAGGCAAGGTGGAAGAAAAGGAAAGAATGGAAACTGGATTACTACTTCATGCTTCTTACCAACTTAATTCCAGGTGGAACCAATATTTAAATATTTTTGAATGACACCATAAAAGTACTAAAATTATATACGTGAGTTTTTTTCAAATAATTTTCGATGAGGGAAAGTTTTTAAAGCATATGATTATAGTAGAACTTATTTTTAATAGGTAATTTTGCCTACATAATATTTCTAAAATAAAACATTAAAAATATTTCTGTGCTAAAAAAATTCCCATTTAAGTGACTGAAAGTTGAATGCAAATTGAAAAAAAAAAGGTTTTGCAACATTTACAGTGGTCTTGATATTCTCAATATTAGTGTCAATATATGATAAATGTAACAAGAAAAAGTCTTATACAGAAAAATGATATTTTCGCTGGAAAACAAGATGATACTCTACAAAAGCGTATTTATTTTACTGTGAAAAAGGAAGACTTTATAAGTTCAAAGACCCTAAAATGCATTACTTCCTTTAAGACAACTTTATTATGCCAGGACACTGACTCGTGGTAAAGCTGGTGCCCTCGTGTTAGTTAATGGGTGGATCTGCATTTTCTTGAGAGGATAGTATCGTAAATATTCTCAAGGCAACAAATGACTGAACAATTGTCTTATGCTGTGTTACAGCCATAACATAATGTGACAGTGACATGCAAAACACATTAAATATAGTATGAACTCAGCGATTATGACCTGCAGCAGGGACACAAACATAGCAAACAATTTACTGCTATCCTTTGTGAAAGCATATGGTGCTAGGGAAGATAATATATCTAGCAATCCATGAGTTTAATAGTAACACTGCAATGACGGCAGCAAGTAAATACTGTAATATGAAATCATCTATGAAATGGCTGACTTGGAGGTAGTTCATGTAGTGGATATCAAAACAGGTTGACTACTTGTTACACTTTTTTCAATTTTTTTCTTTTTAGTATCACTAATATTAATTTTTTTTATCTATTAAGTGAAAGTGATAATAGTATCTGATTCACAGAAGATTAAATGAAACCATTGTTGCGACCTGTTTCGCTGGTGCTTGGTATACATAAATGTTAGGCATATTACTGTTGCTGTTTCAGACAAAACCAAGGTTCGTGTGGGAAACTATTATCTTAAGCGTGAGGAGATCTGGACCTACTGGTGTTTCTGTCTCTGTCACTTGAGGTCACAGCTTATTTAGCTGTGAAATTGTGAGTTGAACACATCCTCGCTATCTGAGTTGTCAGGTTTTAAAAGTGTAAATCAGGTGATGCCAGTGGTTTTCATTTTCTTAGGATGATGCAGAAAAAGAGGGGTCAGCCCTTGCCAGGCTCGCTGCCTGGCTCCAGCGGCTCCGCGCTCGGCATCCGGTGGCCCCAGCCCTGCCCCGCGGAGCTGTTCCCACCTTCAGCGGGCACTGGGCGCCGTCTGCTCTGACTGCCGCCCAGGCCTCTCTCTGCCTGCAACGGCCCCTCCTCTTGCATCTCCTTCACTTGGTATTGGCCTCGTCCTTTAACATGTAACTCCTTCAGAGAAGGTACCCCCCAACCCCACCCCATGTCAGGGCAGCTGCCTAGCACGTCAGTTGGCGGGGAGAGTGGGAGATGCATCGAACCTGTTCTCACCTGCCCAGTATCTGCCTTTCTGGTTGGAGTGAAACGCGGTGAAGAATCAGCCGAGGGCAGCTGCCCTGCACAGCGCTGAGCACGCAGTGAGACTGCACACCCGCACGTCTGAATGAGGAATAAACCCGTATTTCTCGTCAGTTTAAGATTTCGCATTTCACCTTCAGCCTGTGGGCCCGATTATACCAAAGCATTCCCGGGAGAAGAAATGCGTCCTGAGCTCTGCAACAAAGGGAAGTCTGCGACCTTCTTCATGTCCTTCTTAAATGTCCTTACACGTCCTTGAATTTCACATTCCCTTCTGGTCCTTTGGTTATGAGACTTAGCTCAAACCACCCTAAAGTCTTTTTTATTGTTATTATTTATTTCAGCATAATACAGGGGTACAAATGTTTAGGTTACATCTATTGCCTTTGCCCCACCCGAGTCAGAGCTTCAAGCGTGTCCGTCCCCCAACCAGTGCGCACGGCACCCATTAGGTGTGTATCTGCCCATCCCCTCCTGCCCCTCCCACCTGCCTGATACCTGATGAACGGATGAATGTTACCTAAAGTCTTGAAAGCTGAGATGTAACTTTGCTGTTAAAAGAAATATATTTCTTCTGCATTCTAAATACGTAGCATAAACAGATCCTACTCGCTTCCCTCTGCCTTTCCTCCACTCATAATGACATCTCCGGAAAGAAGGAAGGAATATGCTCACATTTCATGTAAGGGATGGTAGAAGTATTGAGATAATTACGGTTGCTGAATTTGCTAATTGCTACCCTAACATGAACCATATGTCCTCTGGTTTACCATGGGATCCCTGACCTCAATATACTAATCTAAGTAATCACATTTGACAACACAGAAACCTCCGTTCTTGGATTTTTTAAACATTGTAAGACGAGTACATTTTCATTCTCTCAGCGGTTTAGCTGAGGTGTTTGTGTATCTCATTCCTACTCCTGCCGTCAGTGTGGCTACAGTCTGATCTATTAGGATGGATTTGCTTTTACAACATGCTCTTTTAAAATGCAGACAGCACTTCCTGAGTGCTCTGGAGTTCTAGTGTGAATTGCACAATTTTTAATCAGAGGCTGAACTCCTAATTGGCTGATATTAGCTACTCAGAAGAAAAAGGAATTTTGGCCGATTGGAGGGGAGAAGAAATGAGTAATCTTGAAGTCTGGTAATGCAGCAAAAGGAAGGTCAAGGGCCAATGAGGAAAGAGCACTGTGAGGCACGAGATTTGGGGAGGGTGTGTTGGCAGAGTGGATCCACCAGGTGAGGAAAGGAATAGAGTGAAGTGGATGATACTGGATCATTTAAATATTCTTCATGGGTTTATGTAAATCTATGTTTGATACTTAACAAAGGTGAGAGGACCTTGCTAAAAGTATTTAGTGGAGACTGCACCTTTTAATGTATACTCTTACTATCATGATAAGATGCTGTGATAGCTCAGACATGGTTTCTCAATTTTTTTTCTCTTGGAATTGAACGTTTACAATCTACCACACCCTCATAATATTAATACATTTTCTCAAGTTATCGTCACCACCTAGTGAGGAGTTAGGTAATATCTATGTCATTGTTAGTACTACCTGGCAATCAGATTCCACGATTTTATTTTTATTAGCAAAATAAAAACAAAAAGTAAGGGAATGAATGATGGATAGTAGCATTTTATAAAGTACATGGTTCCTATGTACTTTAAAAAAATGTCCTTCAGGTTGAGAAGGACAACTTCAAAAACTACATGGATATAACTATATCCAAAATGAAACCTGCAGTGTCTATGAAAAATGCATTATTTTAAAATAGTTACTGTAGTTATGTAGTCACAGACAACAGTATACAGATGAACGTTTGTTGGCGCCGTAGGCACTGGGCTCACAGGTTATGTCGCTTGCTTCTGTCAACTTAATTATACCCTCCCACTAACCACACAACTGGACCATTCACCCAGCAAGGAAGAAAAATGAGAAAAAGTCCTGAAAACAGTTTTTAAAAATGCATGAGAAACAAATAATAGATCTCATTTTGTAGCAAACTTTATAATTCCTACTGAAGTATACCTAATAGATATTAATGGAATATTTTTGACTTTCTAACATCATCTCTGACATCTGTGCTTTTTATTCAGTATCAAAATTTTTCCCTAAACTTTTCATGAGCACTTACTGCATGCCTTTTAAAGAATTGCCTTTTTAGGAACTGAAGTATTTTACTCTTTAGAATTTGCTTTCTATGGGCCAATTTTAATCTTAACTTTTTTTTCAATGCTTTGTGTGACCATTACAATAATTGCTAAGATATTTATTTTTCCTTTTCAAAAAATAAATCATATTCTCCCATGGGGAAAATTCTTTGAAGCCATCATTAATTCAGGGAATTTATAAAGGGGTCATTGAGAGAACTAGAATGATCATTTATTTGAAAATTATCCCTATTCTGGAATGGTTAATATAGGTTTCAGGGGGTGTTTTTACCTTTGAGCTGCAAATTGCACAATGACAGCATCTGATTCAAATAATTGTTAAGAATCAAGGAGGAGGAAAACCTCTACGTGAAGGTGAGGGGACTATTTTGATTCCATATCTCTTTTAAAATGTGGAATTTAGAGTGAGGTCACATTTTAAAGTTACCTTTCTTATGACAATGTCAACTGTTCATACTGGTATCTTATAGAAAGTTCTGTAAATAAAGGTCCTTTTTTTTAAAGTTTTTATTGATTATACTCTGAAACATGAAAATCCAGAAAAAAACAACTATTAACACTGATGAATCTTCAGTTTTTCTTTTATACATTTCAAGAGATTGAGGCATAATAGTAACTCTTTTTTTTTTCTTTTTTCCCATGGATAAAACAATCTAATGACCATGTTTTTAATGCTGTGAGATTATGGTTATGTGAAGAAAAAATATGATGCTGTTAGTTTGGATTTTTAAAAAGTATATAATTTTAATCATAAATACAATGTTCCTAAAAAAGGTGTTTTTTCATTGATCCTTGGGACAAAAGAAGGTATTGGATTTCCTTATGGAAGAATATGCCTCCAGTGCTTAGCATTTATTAAAGCGATTGACCACTTTTTCCTCCTGCTCTTGCAGAATTGATTTAGCAACTTGCTTAACTATTACATTGAACATGTCGTGTAAGCTATAAAAAATGCATTCTTTTTCATCTTCAAGAGCACATTTAAAATGTTGAATTATGTATTTTAAAGGCCAAATAAACAGAGTACTGGAGTAGTCTGAAATCTGATGCTACTGTTTTCAGACATGCTAGTTTTCCCCCACGTCCGATCAGTCTGCAGGGTAGTTCTTTAAGTAGTGGGATTCCCACGAGCTGAATATGTGCTCTGTCAGAGCAAGTGCACTAATTCCACAGGATAGCCAGATATGAGGTAACAAAATATTAGCTCGAAAGAGTTAAGTGCAAGAATTAGAAACTTTACTTTGAATTGTTTCCGTGATCACCCCTCTCTGCATCCAGCCCATAGGGGATTATGGAAACAGGGTCTAAGGCCAGAACAAGAGCGACTATGTGGGCATGAGGGGTGAAGTTTGGGGAAAGATATGGAGCACCAGGCCCATGTGTGCCAAGAGGCTGCAATCCATCAAGTCAGAGGTTAAAGAATCAGGCCTGCGGACACCCGACCTGGACACATACTGATGGTGAGAAAACGTGGACCTCCAGTAGGACACTTCTCATGCAGTCCTGGCTGAGGCCTGAAAATACTGTTGGAGTAATAGATTGTGTGAAAGAGAGAATCAGTTGCCCTGGTAGAATCACAGAGTGGCTAGCAATAAGGTAAAAATCCTAAAAGTCATTGATGACAATGTTTTCTTTAGAACTTTAACAGTGGTAAATCCAGATACCCTGTTAAGTGACATATAGTCAGTTAATATATTTCCTACAACCTTCCTAAAGTAAGAATAATGTAACCCCATTTATATGCAAGGAAACTGAGAGAGAGACTAAATACTTTGCTCAAGCATACAGATTCTCCTTCAGCTCTGTCTAACTTCAAAGCCTGTACTTCTCTGTGGTATCTCTTAATGAAACGTATCTCAATGAAGTAGAATGATACTTCTAGTTGACGTACACATCAGTTAAAACAACCTATCAACCAAAATAGAATGCAAAGAAAACCAGGGGATACTGTGAGGCATGGTATTGGTTATCTATTGCTGCAAAATGAATTACCACAACTTTAGTGCCTTAAAACAACACTCATTTATTCTCTCAGAATGTGTGTGGAACAAGCTTCCAGGCACAGCTTAGGTGAGTCCCCTGCTCTGGGTCTCTCCAAGACAGCATTTGTGAGGTCAGGCATGGCTGTGGCCTCATTTGAAGGCTTGACTGTGGAAGGATGCATTTCCAAGCTCTTTGGTTGTTAGCAGGATTCAGGTCCTTGTGGGTTGGTTGTTGGACAAAGGCCCTCAGTTCCCTGCTATCTGTTGGCTGCAAGCTTCATTCAGTTCCTGATACATGGATCTCTCTAACATGGCTGATTGCTTCATCAAAGCCAGCAAAAGACAGTATCTTAACAAGATTGAATTCACTACCTTATGAAACCTGAGAATGGAAGGGATCTGCCATAGCTTTGTTAGGCCAGCCCATGTTCAGGAGAAGAGGACTACACATGGGCGTGAATACCAGGAGATGCAGCTCATCAGGGGCCATCTAAGAAAGTCTGTCCTCAATAGATCTGGGGAGTAAAATGACTTTTTATAAGAAATGTCAAGGGTGAAGTGATTATTCAGCATGATGCTGAAATAAATAAGTGATTTAATGAAATAATTAGGAAAAAATTAAAAATCAAACTGTGTAAAAAGTCTCTCTTAACTCCAAGCTGTCCAACATGGGTTTGATTATGACTCTGTTGCTATCCTAAACATATTATGCAATCATATATCTGCAGTCACATGCATTAGAGCTGATTGACAATTATTACAGCAGGAAAAGAAATTCCACATTGTTTCTTTAACATAACAACTCTTTCAGTTAGGTGAGGATAATGTGTTAATATAAATGGTCTGTTTATTTCAGAGACGCACAATATTTTTTTCTTTGACATGGAAATGAGCAATTCTAGAGAAAAGTCTGTCATAGCAAAACCATTTGGAAAAAACCAAAAATTTTTGTTTGTTTGTTTCATTTTATCTCTAGTATTTGTTGTGACAAAGATATTTCAGGTTTGATGTTTTAAAAGGCAGCATAGTTAATAGTGGGCAAGAAAACTGAATTATTTTAACATTCCAAGTTTCACTTTGGGTTTCCTACGTTCAACAAAGATTTATATGTTGTCCAAATCAGAATATAGTAATGCCCCCTTATGGGGTGGGAAATACGTTCTAATACCAAACCTTATATATATATTATGGTCTTTCTGTACTATAAACAAAACAGCTACTAAGTAACTAACAAGCAGGCAGCATATACAACATGGACATGCTGGACAAGGGATGATTCACATCCTGGGTAGAACACAGCAGGACGACACAAGATTTTATCACACTATTCAAACTGACACAATATTGAAAACTTATGAATTGTTTATTTCTAGAATTTTCCAATTAATATTTTCAGACCGTGGTTGATAGCGGGTAATTGAAATGTGGAAATCAAAACCATGGATATGGGGGACTGCTGTGTACACATGATGATGTCATTTATGCATCAGAGTTCTTAGAGCCCATCTCAGCAGAATTGAGCTACCAGGTACCTAGTAATGCCACTGGGGAAGGAATGCTTATGTGGGATCTTATCTAAACCGATCCAGTTGTTACTTTTGAGCACAGTGATAAATCAAGGTTTGTTTGAGAAACTATGTCATTACAGAAGACTGCAACATATTCTTAAAGATTAAAAAGTGAAGTTTATTAACTTAATGCAAATTAAATAAAAGGCAAATTTTAATTAGTCTGCATTATTTTTCCTAGAGTTCCAAAAGAGAATAATTCAGAGAGAAGATAAGATATATATTTTAGAAAAATTAAAGAGAAATCTAGAAAATTTGATCAACCATATAATTTTTCTTGCAATTTTGAGAATGATAGAAGATGTTAGAAATATATAATTTTAAAAAATATGTATGTGTTAACCAACTACTTTACTATGTCAATGAACTTAAAAGGTATATACAAAAATAATTTTTAATAAAATTCTTTTTATTTGTTCTAAAAATAAAAAATAACAAAATCTATGCATGTTAAAATAAAACAACCTCCTAAAGAAACTTTACATGAATCATCTAAGCATTAAAGAGTAAACTTAAACAGAATGGTTATTCTTGTTACATTTTCATATACTTTTAATTGCTATATTGCCACATCTCTCCCAAATACTATGCCTCTCTTCTTTTGCTAAAGAATGTTTCCTAATTTTTTTAAAAAAATATAATTGCAATGTCATCAAAGATGTATTTTACATTTTCTTGTTTTATATTCACAAAATTTGAACATATTGGCATGTTCAATTAAATCTGACCATACTATATTATTTTTATCAAGAGGAAGATCTTTATAACTGCTGAGGTATCTGGAAAATTTAGAGCAAATTCTGCTAATTGGAGGTTATTTTCAATACAACTTTGTTTATATTTAAATAGATAAATATTTGAATGCAAATATCAGATTTTTAAGATTCAATTTATCCTATCTTTGAAAAATATTTTTGTGACAAAATTTATTAATCTGCCCTTATTTATTATTATTTTCAATAATTTTGCTAATTTTAAATGCCTCAAAATTGTAGGTTTTCCAAATTTCATGAAATTTTGGTATAGATTATGAACTTATCCAATTAAAAATAGTTCCTTCAAAAGATTCTTACCATGAGTTGAGATATTTAAAGATTCAACACTAGAATTTCAAAACTAAATCCTGAAAAATATTTGAACTCTTGTCACATTATTTTGTTCAGGTTAATTTGTTCTGTTTCTTTCTTCTGTAAAAGAATAGTTCTATTTTTCTTTTTGACATCCTCTATTTTTAATTACTAAAAGCACGAAAAACCACTAAAAACATCAGAGGCTGAAAGGTTTGGGTGAATATTGAATAATTTGACTGAAAATTTTCTCTTTATTTTGAACAAATATGACAAAAATATATAGGCTTTATTTTCAAAAAAATTTCAATACTGTTTAGTAGTATACTTGAAATCATTTATAAAATAATTCTTCAAAAGCTAAAACATTCCTAAAACTTGATAGATGGGTAACTTTCCATAAATTGCCCAAAAATTGAAATTTAAAAAGGAGTTAATATATTTAAAAAAAAAATGATAACAAATATTTCACTATTTACAAAGCTAATTTCCAAAAGCCTTACTTTGATTCCATGACTTGATTGAAAAAAAATCAAATCTTTATTAGAACTAAATGATTTTTAATTTGAAACATCTGATGATACTGATGTTGTTATAAACATTTAAAAATGTTAACTATTGGTGATCTACACCTTAAAATTTCACATTAGGGATCAAGGAATTAGAATTAGGGCTTAACCTTGTCCTAAAGCAATAGTTCTCCAAGTGTGGCACCCAGACCAGCAGTATCAACCTGAAACTTAGAAATACAGCTTCTCAGGCCCCAGCCCAGACCTCCTAAGTTGGCAGCCCAGCAGTCTGTGTTATTAGAAGCCTCCTAGATGCTTCTGGTGAACGCCTAAGTTTGAGAACCACTGCCAAAATCTAAGTTGAAAGCCATCTCTTCTTTGTTGATATTTATCCTCCAAATGCAAATTATTCTTAAAATTTGCTTAAGATAAGCATAATTACATAGGAAAAAACTTAACTACCAAGTAAATCACCTACTATTAAAAGATCTTTGCTATTCTATTGAATAATCCATGCCTAAATTCACATAAATAGTTAACAATCAACTGAATTCACATATGTTAATATGTCTAGCTGTGTTTGATCTAAAAATTAGATGACTGGTGAATCATTTATTAAATAATTACATTCATGAGACATACAATTCTGGGGTAGAGGTATAAAGTAAATATAATATTAAGTGAATGTTATGGCAGACAATTAGCAAAACTTTAATTCTAGTGTCATTTTTATTATACACTATGGTCTTGTGGGATTATTTAAAATGAAAGCTTATGGTCTTGTAAAAAGAGCATTATAATGAAATGACTTTAGTTGCTATTTTATATAAATAATTCACTCTTGCAACAATAGGGTACACAGAATGCTGTGATTATTCCATACCTTGTTGTTCTTTTCTGCTTTTGTTTGTTGTAATTTGGTCTTTTTTTATTGCATGTTTATAAAGAAAGAACAAGAAGAGTTAAATAGATATTTTAATAGAAATCAGTGCTAGGAATTAGGGTATTCTGCTACTTATTTTCTTCTCGGTAATGCATCTCAAGACTTTTCCCATTGCTTTAAACTGTGAGGGTGTTGTTAGGGTGTGAAGATCTGGATTTTTCCAGGAAATAAGAAACCAAAGAATTTGGATCAACAAGGGTTTTACAGGTAACAGTATAAGGATAAATGTGTCATGATGGTAACCTGGCAGAAAGTACACAGTGCTGGAAAATCTATTTCTTGGAATACTGGAGGAAAATATGCCTTGCCTGGCCAGAAACCTAGATATCCAGGTACAAGAAGCACACAGAACTCCTCGGAGACTCAATGTGAAAAGGCAATCGCCATGTCACATAATTATCAGACTGGCCAAAGTAAACACAGAAGAGGCAATCCTTTGAGCAGTAAGATGAAAACAACACATAACCTACAAAGGAAAACCTATCAGACTACCTGCAGACTTCTCAACTGAAACCCTACAAGCCAGAAGGGACTGGGGACCCATCCTCAATCTTCTAAAACAGAATAATGGCCAACCTAGAAATGTTTACCTGACAAAACTAAGCTTCATCTACAAGGGAGAAATAAAGACTGTCCCAGACAAGCAATCACTGATGGAATTTGCAAAGACCAGACCTGCTCTGCAGGAAGTACTCAGACCTGCATTATTCACTGAACAGCACAATAGACACTCACCAAAGTGAAATCATGGAGGAATTAAAGCCCAGAACCTGGATTCCACAATGGCTCAAGAAGTAAAACAAAACAATAAGAATTTACCCAACAATATAAACTGAAATCTACCCCAAGTATCAATCCTCTCCATAAATGCGAATGGTTTGAATTGTCCTCTGAAGACATAGACTGGCTGTGTGGATAAAAAATTACAAGCCAAGTATCTGCTGTCTCCAAGAAACGCAGCTAACCCACAAAGATGCTTTCAGACTCAAGGTCAAGGGTTGGAAAACAAACTTCCACGGGGCTTTTGAGGAGGACTGGGGCTGAGCCAGCAGGACAGCTACCTTTATCTTTCATCAACTGGATTGATTTCTCTTAAGCTGTGTGTGTGTGTGTGTGTGTGTGCACATTATTTGTTTTGCTTTAGTTCTGAGTTATTTAGGGAAGTACAGTACCAGTTAGATGAATTACGAATGTTGAATATCTGATTTTATGTTGTAGTGTTCTGTTGTTTATGCCAAAGTAAGTGCTCATTTGTATGAAGACACACAGACACACACATACTCGTGTTTACATAAAAGGTTCAACAACATTTCTGTCCTTCTTAGAGTATGACATAATACATATCTATCTTAGGTTATACATTTTATATACAACCCACTCACCTCCATTTGTTTCCCAATAAGCCAACAGTAAGGCTGCCTCTGAAATTCTTATTCTAGTCTCTTGTGTCTGTCATCTCACTGAGACTGCAGCTTCTACTGTAAGTATGACGCATGCAATCTACAGCTGTATTGGTTGTACTGGAATAATGATTGAAAGAGCTGTGCTTGCTGTGACCTACGGCCATGTCTCTCATGAACATGGTCATCAGGCCTGGGAATGAGCAGTTTTAAGCACCACTGTGAATTTCTGCTCTAAACAAGAAAGCTGCTTACAATGCCCCGGATCCAGCCATCCTTGTATATAGAAATGCTCAGGGTCATCACTGAGGAAATCCATATTCTAATCTATAAAATATTCAAAGAGAATTACTTTGTTTTTTCTATCTCACATAGTTGGATGAATGTATTGCTTATATTTTCCTAACCATTTTTTATTCATATAACAAAGGTCTGTTAAGTATTAACTATATACTGGTCATTGTACTATGTGTGGAGGGATACATCACTGATCAAGGCATTGATGGTTATCAAGTTATTTATTCTGAATTAAGATCAGGTTTGCTCATCAACAATAACATAATGGACATAATTTGTATTGTGAACAGCAACAAATAAAAATAAATGAATTTCCAACTTAGCAAAACCTATTAGGTTTATTTACTTATCCCACCCAAGAAAAATAATAGTAAGAACCACCATTTTAAAATGTTTTCATACTGTTTCCAGAGGTATCCAACAGAAGATATATTAATGTCAATATATATTCTTGAGCATTAAAATTCACATTGTCCAGTTATTCTATATTGTTTGGGGGGGGTTGGTGTTTGTTTATGGGTGAATTAGTCACAATTGGCAAATTTAAAATTTGGTGTCTCTTTTTCTGGATTCAAGGAAAAAAAAATCTTTATTTTCTGAATCCATTGGATAACTGGGAGAAATATGAACTTTACCAATGTTAAGCTTTTGTGGTTAATGATCTGGATAACTAAAAAAGTAAGAAAATATGTAAAAGATAATCATTTTGTAAGGAGCAACATTCTATGCTTCTTCCTTAAAAATGGGTTTCTAAAGGTAGAGAGTGTACCCTTTACCCACAAATTCTTTTTTTGAAAAGGACAATGAAGATGAAGTATGAGTTGCCCATTATTTCTCTGATTCAGGAACATTGTCATGCTGGTGGAGAGGGAATGAATAAATATCAGTCAAGTTCATCTGTAACAGAATCAATTATGTAACAGCATATTAACCACTCCAATTTTAACCACTTTTCAAGATGGCCATCATTTATATCATAAGGCTTGTATGCCAATCCCCAGGGTATTTTTAGGATGTTAGAATTTTCCATATACAGGGAAGCATATTAATATTAAACATCAAAGTAACTTTTTTATTCCCTGCCTTTTTATGACCACGAGTTAATTAGACTAGCACCAGGGCTTAGGTTCCTAGGGCACAAAGTTAGAAACCATAATAGGTTATTTTATTTAGCAAATATGGAACAAAGGGATGAACTCAAGACTATGTCTCTGGGGAGCTCCAAAAATCAGAGTGTAGGAAGCTACACGTTAACACTAAATAATATCCAAATGTAGACAGAAACTCGGGCAGAGTGGGGAACACGTTGGACCCAGTAAGAGCAGAAACCTGAGTGACTGCCTCCAACAACAAGATGTGCCTGGCAGTCATTTTGGCATTGCATGTTAGAATGTATGAGTGCAGTTCGTGAGTACAGTGAGTTTGCAAAGCATTTTAAAGTCCTTGTCGCAGTTCCTTGGCATTCCATGAATGCAATTTTATTTTAATGTCAGGAACACACAGAAGAAAGGTTGAGTCCTGGAATATCTCTAAGCATTTTCTCCTCCTCATGGTCTCTTAGACCCAGAAAAGGGAAGAAAAATGGAAAGGGCAGGAAGAAAGCAACCAGCTACTGTTGCTGCATGGAGTTGGCAAGAAAAGTAGACTCTTGGGGATGGACTCTGGAACAGCAACTTCAGGAACCGTCACCCTTGAAGCTTCCCTGTGGGATGGCTGGCTCAGTGCTTAGTTATAGGTCCAAACCACAACCTTGAACCCATAGTGCCAGATGTTAGACCTTCCACCAAGGGTAGTTTTCTATCCTCTAAATGTGTCCTTGGGCCACCTTTCCTCCTTTGGCCTCTCCCATGAGTTTAAGTAATTTTATATACATATCTATTTTTATGAATATCATATTAACATATACATATGCATACACATAGAGTTTGATTAACTTCAATCAATAAATTAATATCAGTTTCCTACTTTGTAATCTTCATGTAGAAGTCCATTTTTCACACACACACACAATTCATAGAACTCCTGAACTGAAGGTGTGAACAGTGTAGATTCTGCTGAGAAACTCAACAGTGGAAAAGGCACTTGCTCTCCTGATATTACTGTACTTATTCTCCTGGTATTATATTAATACAGCTTAGGGAGAAAGGCACCATAGCACTACAGTTCTTCCAGTAAGTGCTAATGATGTGCTTTTTCAGAATATTTTTTATGAGTGCTGTGTGGTATTATTATCTAACTCTTATTTGGCCTTACCTGAGAGGCTTGTGTCCATGACACCTTGTCGTCCACTCACTGCCGTGATGGCCATTTTCAGTCATTGCACTCATGATGGTCAGTCAATAGCAGCTCAGTCTCTGTAAATGCTGTGAGCATTGGAATGAGATACTCATCCTGGAAAGAGCATGGTATGTGTTCTTGTTTGCAGCACAGCTGTGACTGTCAGAGTACTAATAGTGCAGAGCTTCCCTGAGTGTTCACTCTTATACTTCTGTAGAACTGAATATGGAACTGACCTTAGGAGAGATCTTTTGGTAACATGAAATATTTTCATTATGGGCTGAATTGTGTTTCCCCCAAACCCATATATTGATGTCCTGACCCCCAATGTGACCATATTTGGAACTAGGGCCTGTGCAGAGGGCATAAAGGTTAAATGAGGTCATAGGCCACCTAATCTGGTAGGAGTGGCACCCTTATAAGAAGAAAGTGACACACACCATGTGAGGACACAGTGAGAAGGTGGCAGTCTGCAGCCCAAGAAAAGAGCCCTCACCAGACATTGACCCTGCTGGATTCTTGGACCTGGACTTCCAGTCCCTAGAACTATGAGAAAATAAATGTTGACTATTTAAGCCACTTAGTCTGTGATACTTTGTATGGTAGCCTGAGCTCACTAAGACAAAGTCCTAAACCCCAGTACCTCAGAACGTGACTATATTTGGAGATAGAGTCTTTGAGGAGGGCATTAAGATAAAATGCAGTCATTAGGGTGATCCCTAATCCAATATGATTGCGTTCTCATAAGAAAAGCTAATTAGAACATGCACACAGAGGATCTTGGCAGATCTTGACTTTTACTAGAGCCACCCTCAGGGCTCACCTGGTGAACATGGCCTTGAGTGAATTCATCAACCATAACAGAGGGTAAGAGTATAACCAGTGGAATCAATTCATTTAGTGTTATCAATAAAATTGTCTTGGTTTTTAAAAATCGACTTTCAACTTACTGCAGCCATAAACACAAAGGCAACCAACGTTTGGTAATTAGATTAGTTATTCTTGTCATATAGAAACGTGTTCTTCGGAACTTTAGCATTCTCATTTCTCACGTTACTTCTCAAAAACCCATTAATTTCTTTAGTGGGAGGAACTATGCCTTACATTTGTATCTCTCTCCTAGCACCTTGCACATGATGGGAAGTCAAACACATGCCTGATTTGGGATGCACGACATCACGGGATGCCCCCACTGGAGTGCACCACTGGTCATGTCTCCCACCACTTTTCTTGGCCATAAGCAAAATACCAGTGGAGTTTGTTTTGTTCTCCTTCCTCCTTTCCTGTTTCTGGCTTTTGTTTCTTTTCCTGTTACTCCTTCTAGGCCATCTTTTGGCTGTCAACATCCACCCAGACTGACCCATACATTTATTGGCAATGCCCTGTTGTCCATAATTATGTCATTGTTATTATTCCTTGGAAAAGTCACACTATTGTAGGTACTTTCATGAGAAAAAGTCTCTAATCATGGAACTTACCCTAATGTTTCAATAATGTTAACAACATATCTTTCCAGGTATGTTTTTACTTGAAAAACCGATGTTTAAAGAAACATTGCATAAATGAAATTAAACTATACAGCATCACCAGCCTTGCTACCCTGGTAATCAGATAGATTGTCCATACATGGGTTTCTGGGGGCCCCAGTCCACACCCTTGTCTTAGCTTAACTAATAATAGCTCCCCCTTTGCTCTCAAATGTGTCCCAATTTGAATGATAAATTATATGGTTACACCACACATAGTCTATACATTTACAAGTGAGTTTGACACCAAGAAAACACCCTATTATTTTCAAACCTCATTTATTTTAAGTTGATGAAGAGTTTCTCAAGTACATTAGCTATTTCATTGCTGGAGTTAGTCTAAAAGCTGTAGAAATATTTCCTAGTATTATTTTTAATAAGTTACTGAACTAGTGACTTCTAATAAAATGGAGATTACAGTTTTTAATTAATACCTTCCCATGAGCATCCACAAAAATAGTAACTTAGTAGATTGAATGCTAATAATGAAAAGGGGGAAACAACTTACTAAAGTGCTTAGTACAAAACAGAGAAGTCTCTCCAGTGTTGACATGATGCGTGTGTTACATTATCCCAAGATTCCCTTCAGTCAGGACTGCAGATATTCACGCCCCAGCCATTTTAACGCTACCTTCGCAACCATCAATCTTCACATTTATGATATAGCAATTTACTTTTTATTGTTTTAGCCAAATATCTTGGAAAGTGCCTCTTTTTCATTTCTTTGTCACTTGTGATACTGAAAATTCTAGATGGAGAAATATCATATGTCTTTTTTTATTTTTATAATTTTGATTTAAACTGTGAATAGTTATGTAGATATAAGATTTTATACTGAAGACAAAATATCCTCCTAAGTCACCTTGACTGAGTTCCATTATTGACTTCTCTTAGGTAGCTTTCAGAGAATTATTTTCATTACTGCAGTTAATTTAATCATCAATAACTGTTGCTGGGAGACATAAACATTAACATAATCCCTATCCTTTTCTTTTAATTGAGCTATTTCATTTTATTCATCTTTGTTTCTCTTCTGTTGAGAGGAGGAAGTTATGGGCCCATTGAGTCATGGAGTGATTGAAAATTAAATATCTCCTTCCCCATGAGACGCTAGATATTTTGTTTCAGGTCAAATAGCAAGTTAATTGTTCCAGCCCCATGGGGAAAACCTTTATTTCCTCACTGTTTAAAAAAAGTATTGATAAATTTGAAAAATGTAATAAAATCTGGATAAATTCCCATGAAGCCAAATGACTAAACCAGATGACCTAAAATAGTGGGAAGTTCTCCTCCTCCACCTTCCTAACAAAAATACTCACATTTAAAAATAACTCCAGAATTTTTGAAAGCTGAATAAGATATAAATCAAAGTTAAGGGATCTTTTTCTCTGATATAACTTTTTATAATAACTAAAATATCAGAGCAAACCTTCAATCTCATTAATGGATTTATTTAGCATGGATAACAGAATTTTGTGACTTTTTTTTCCTCCCTCCCTTACGCTCCACTGCACACCAACATTCTTTCAGTTTTCAAAAGGAGCCTTTATTTGTCTCCTCAATACCAATCTCACCCCCTCTCCTTCCTTGGGCCATGGACTCCTTCATGCCCACTCTGGTTAGATCCTTCTTGCAATCTCAATATAACAGGATATTAAAATGGAACTCTTTCACCTGGGGTTCTGCCAAGAGCCCAAGACAATAGTTGACACCTAATAAACAGATTGTAGACCACACATACAAATTTTGGAATGAGTGCCAAATGGGCTTTGAGATGCTGGCTGACCAGGCATCCCCAGTCTATAAAGGAAGGTGGCAAGATCAGGTTATTGCTGGGGATTACACACATGTACACTGCACACACATATATATGTAGACACACACACACAGTCTTGGAGAAGAATCTTTGGTGTACTCTAAGTTCCATCCCCACCGCTAAAGTTCCCTGTTCATCATCTCAAATCCAGGAAAGGGAGACTTCAGTAAGGTAACACAGACAGACGCTGGTGTCTCCCGTATCCCAGGAAATCTTTACAATGAAGGCCTGTCTGGCCACTGCTGAAAACGGAGCCAAGGAGAATCACCACATGAGCGGGCTGTCTCTGCTATCTGAATTTGTAAGGACAAAGATGCGTGAGTGTTTAGCATGGGGCTTGTGCAGGAGACAGCAAGCTCGGGATTGCTTTACATCCTGTGAACTGGAACAGCTTGGGGACAGAGGGTGCTGTGCAAAGAAGCTGAAGGTGCATCCAGGTACCTGAGACTGAGCAACGATCCGTAACCAACCAGGTGAGCTGGTGATGCCCTGGCCAGGGTGAGAGGCCCTACAGGTGTGATTCTCCAGGGATTAGAAAGAAAAAAATCTCTGAATATTGTGCAAAATCACCCATGAAAGAAAGACCCACTTCCAGTCCACTTGCCCTGCTTAAGGGTCTGAACGGGGAGACAGGCAGGGCAAGAGAAGAAGGCAAGGCTAAGAGGCAGGGAGCAGTCTCAATTTCAGATAAAGTTTGACAGTTTTTGGTATTACACAGGACTAGGCAATTTCATGCCTGAACTGAGGCCATGACTTGAAGTGGCAAAGTATCCAGAGCACTTTTCTGTCATCTGAGGAGGAGGAGGTACTTCCTGGGACCCAGGCTGGATTTTATCCCCAGAGGTGGGAAGAAACTCACATGGAGGAGATTTAAATAGTCAGAGAAGAGAAGGAAAGGAATCACTTTCTGATGCCATCCCCAAATACCCTACGTGTTCAGAGCAGTGGTTGTATCAGCTTTGATGTTCCTTCCTCCACACTTTCTTCCCAGAGTTTAGTATGACACCTGGCATATATTAGATGCTCAGTATTTTTTTAAGAAAGGTTGAATGCAGTGATCAGTCTCTATCTTTCCTTTCGTCCTCTAAAAAAAACCTCTGTTATTGTCATCATCATCATTATTTTCTTCTCACTGTAGATCTACGTTGGCTTCTGGTCTTTGGATATACAAGAGGGATAGTTTTACTTACAAGTACCCACTAGATGTCTGTCTGTCCTTTCCTTGTGAAATCTGACAATTACTTAATCTCTTCGTGATTTTCACTCTCATCTGTGAAACGTCAACGATGTCCAAAGTTGGCCTTGGATAGTTAACCTTTCCTCAAGTAAATTCTAAAACCCCTGGCTTATAAATATTGTTGCTTGCCTGTTACTATTCTAATGTTTTTGTGTTTTACATCTTATTTCTGCATCAAGATACTTAATTTATCCAGGAATTCAAAAGATTGTAAGCTTTCCAGTATCAAGTTCTGTTTCTGATCAAAAAGGAACAATTATTTTGAATCTTCTGCAAGGGGATATATTTCACTACCAAAGTGGGCCAACTGTTAACTTTGTCCAAATTGTGAGATAAGTAGAGAATATATTTAGGAAAAAAGTCAAAACTAGGGGTCTTACTCTTGTGTTTAAACGTCTGACAAGGCCTACTGTAGAGGCAATAATTAAGTAATAATTTGGCTATTAAATCCAAGTTCTTTAATTTTTTGCAGCAAGTATCACATCAAATTACTTATATGTTACAAATTTAGTTCCTTGAAATAATTTTCCTTTCAGTAAGTATTAATTGAACAGTGCTAACTGCCAGGCACTGCTCTATGCAGCTATGGAACATACATCCATGGACAAAACAAACACAATCTTGCCTTTGTGAGTTTCCACGCTAGTGTGTGTTGGCTATACAATAAACCATGAAGCAATAAATAGCTAAATAAACTAAATACTATTTATGTTAATTTGCTAGGGCTGCCATAATAATGTACCATAGCCTGGGCAGCTTAAACAACAGAAATTTATTGTCTCACAGTTCTGGAGGCTGAAAGTTTGAGACCAAACTGTCGGCAGGATTGACCACTTCTGAGGGCCCCCCAGCCCCTCTCCTTGGCTTGTGACTGCCCACCTGCTCCCTGTGTCTCCTCACACCATCTTCCTTACAAACATGTGTCCACATTTCCTCCTTTTTTTTTTTGAGGTTTTATTTATTTTTTTATTTCAGAATATTATGGGGGTACAAATATTTAGGATACATACATTGTCTTTGCCATGCCTGAGTCAGGGCTACAAGCGTGTCCATCCCCCAGATGGTGCACGTCGTACCCATTAGGTGTGAGTATACCCATCCCCTCCTCCCCCTTCTCACCTGCCCGACAGCTGATGAATGTTACTACCATATGTACGTATAAGTGTTGATCAATTAATATCAATTTGATGGTGAGTACATGTGGTGCTTATTTTTCCATTCTTGTGATACTTCATTTAGTAGAATGGGCTCCAGCTCCATCCAGGATAACACAAGAGGTACAACAATTCTTGACATGTTTTTTCTTGTTGATTGGAAAGATCTTGCTGTCCCTGTCACGGTGGTTTAAAGCACAATCCTTTCCCAGGTTGCGGCAGTTTATAAGCTGTGATGTGGTGCCTCTTCCTTCTTCCCCAAAATTCTGTGTGCTGTGGGGAAGCTGTAGCTGGTCAGCTACCATTGCCTCTAAACACATTTTACCTTTTCTTAACAGAATGCACTTATTTAAATGGCACTCATTGTAAAACCTACAGCATCTTTATCCAGGGAAAGAGTTTTTTCTTCAGGTCATAAAATCTTGTGTTAAACTATACCTGATTTGTCCTGTATGGAACAGAGGTTTTGTTTGGAATGAAATGTTTATTTTTCTCAGATATATAGGGTCATTCTTCCAAGTTTCTTAAGTATTTGAAAAGAAGCAGTGTTACGACAAATAGACGAATAAGAATATAACATAGATCTATGCATGAGCAGGGCTTCCTAGTCCACTGAGTTTTACAATCTTCAAAGTAGTTGAGAATGGAGCTTTTAGCATCAGGCTTTTGAAAAACAGAACTATCTAAGCCTTTACATCTTGGTACAGTACCCTGGTCAATAGACATAAAGCAATCCGGGTAATAAAATATACATGATAGCTTTTCCCTTGCATGAGCTCAGAGTTGGAAAAACGTCTATTTTGAATGTATTTCAAATGATCTATTCATATGTTATAAATGATTAAGTACTATAAGAGAAATTCCGGGAGTATCCTGTTATGCCTCTGATCCTTTAATAACTAGACCAAAGATTAGCAACCTGTTTACTTCCGAAAGCCAGTTGCAAGGGGCGGGGGCAGTGGACAAAGGCTGGTACTGCTGACATACTGCGGTATGCACAGAGGGAGCTGCTGGTGAGGCGAGGTGTGTGACCAGGGTGCACAGCAGATGGGCAAGAAATGCTTTTTAATGGGTGAGAGTGAAGAGAGTAAGAGAGAAAGACAAAAAGGGAGACAAGCTATGGTAAGAAGCTCATTGAAGACAGCACCACCATGAGTTACTCAAGGGCACCAAGACTTCCATTTTAATCATACTAAAAAATAACTTAGCTTTAAAAAATGCAAATACCTATGAATTTCAGCACTTTTTATGCAGGGTACCTGCTGAACCAATCGTTAACTTTACAGGCTCCCACTTTTGGCACCTTTTTTCTCTCGCACACATTCTGAATCTCTAATTTTGCTGTCAGCTTTTGGGAAGCCTTGGCCTTTTATGACACCACGGTTATATAAATCTCATCTTGGACCAGAATTGATCTTTGAAGTGCTCTCACATAAAGGGGGGATTCATTTTTGTGGCACTGAACAGATCCTCTGCACCATCCCAGAAAACTCCCTTTTAATCTAGCAGCATGCTTTCAATTGAACAAGACAGCAGTAGACAGGCAGGCAGTGAACCCCAATCAGCTGGGGTTGACAGTAGCCCATTAAATGGTGAAGATAAGTCATGTCTTATTTGGGAGACTTCAGCTCTGTGAAGTAATGAGGGGACCTGCTGCCTGGCGTTGTGTGATGAGTGCTGAACTTGCGACAGAAACTCCCTGTCAGATATTATCCCACCTGTGGTCACAAAACTAGACAAATCAATTCATACAAGGAGTAATATAGATTTCTAAAATGTGTCTGAGGTTTAAAAAGTTCACATTTGGATAATTTCCAGAAAATAGCTTCATTTTCTATCAGAGTTGTCCAAATCTCTAAGACATTTAAAATGGCTGAAATGTCTTTTATTAAACATTTTACTTTTCTCTACCCAGGGATGTATCTATCCATTATTGTCCTCTTTATCTGAAGCAGCCACTAATGCTGTTGGTAAAGGTTTTTTGTTGTTGGCTTTCCTGTTTTGGTGGGTAGCTAATACGTGGACTGCAGTCTTTCCAGACTGAGGAAATGTGCCATTCTTCAGTCTGGGATGCCGACTGCCACATGAGAGCCTGCTCGCGGTTCTGTCTCCTTCTAACATGTCACTTTCACTTAGGAGATTAATTTGTTTCCCTGGAATATCCATCAACTTCTATTACTTTCTTTTGGCCTCTAAGCTCTCTGTATGGAAGCCTAAGTGCTTTTTAAGGTACAGGTTAGAGAACTTGAATGGAATATCTCAGTAACTTTAGGGAGTGGCCAGTGAAGAATTTGTAGTCGTATTTGTGATAGAGTCATCAGAACTCTGTTAGAATATTACAGTCTTGAGATCATCAAGCCATTTCCCTCTTTTGACAGAGCTGAGGTGAGGTGATTGTCAAAGATCACACAGTTAACTAATACAAAATAAGGGCAAGGACTGGAGCACTTATCTCAAAATCAAAAAATAACTAGACTTAGAGATTTGAAAAAATCTTCCCAAAAGAGGTGGCAATTCAGTGGCATTATAGAAAATGAATAGTTAGGAGGGGAAATATGGAAGGACTTTACAAGTAGTAGAAATAGTTGTCTAAAAGCCCAGGTACAAGAAGGACCAAATTGCACACAAACTTATTAATAAAAAATATAACTGCTACAATAATTTCTCTCTTATAACTGAAGAGGCACTGTACCTAAAGCAAGATATCTGTTTGAATTACAGTGAATCCAGGAAGATTTTGCTGGCAGACATTTCATTTTTTGAAAAACCTAAAACTACATTAATGCAATTTTGAGGAAAATACATTTTCAATGAAAATATCTATCTTTGCATTGTTATTTTTCTATCACCCTGAATGCCAAGTTTACTAAGCAGTTTTTCATTGAAAAGGCAGAACACGTAAAGGAACAATAATTTTGTGTTCAACAGTGTTCAATAAAAAAATTAAGTCATTTAAAGGTGGAAGCTGTTTTCTATTTTAAAACTAAAAATTGAAAAGTATTTGGTTTTTATAGAATTTAAGGTATACTCACCCATCTCAAGGTTTCATGTTGGAATATACCACTTTAATTATGCAGTTGTAAATTAATGAGCCACTTATTTTTCCAAGGGATATCATTTTTTTCTAAATTTGTATCTGGATTAAAAAAAAAAAGTCCATTGTGCTCAATTTAAATATTATTGAGTGAGAAAGAATGCTTACATGACATCGCACTTTCTATAAATGGGACCGGAATGTAGAAATATGGAATTTGCTCCTTTTAACACTGATTTAGGAATTGACATGTACAGATTGGAAACTATAGAATAAAATAGAATCTTATTCTTCAAACAGCCTGAAAATCTGTGATTTCAAAAAGCTCTCAGTGCAATTTCCAAGAACTTAAAAACATTGCCTTTACCTTTCCTCATCGTAGACATGCTTTTGAGATAAATTAAGAATTTTTTTATCTAGAAAGGAAAGACAAAAACAAAACAAAGGAGGAGGAAAATACTTATTTTTTAACTGAACGTTTAAAAAATGAGATATTCCTACTGTTAATTTTAGAGATTTTTGAAATATTAATGATGGCAATAATAGCTAATAGTTAATTATGTCTTAATATGTGTCAGAACCATTGCTAGCTACTTTAGATTATATATTTTAATTTTTACAGCCATATATACTAGCAGTATTATCACACACTTTCTATAAAGAGAGAAACAGATTTATAGTAAATAATTTGCTTGCATGAAGTCCCACAGCTGTGTGGTAGAGCTGAGATTTAAACCCAGGCAGCTTGACTCCCAGTCTTAAAGGTGTAACCAGTAGGAAATAAACTCCTTGTTATCTCCTGTCTTGGAAAGCAAAATTCTTCATAAATGTATTTGGTTTATTTTCCTTTTCGTATCATATGAATAAAGACAGACCTTTTTAAACCTTTTCTTTCACCTCTCTGGTTCAGCTGGTTTTGTTTTTAATAGGCTTGCACTCAAAGGGAGGTACACTCAAAGGAAGGAAAGTTAATTTACAAATCAATACAAAATATCCACAAAGAGCCATATATTATCTGCGTCTGATTAGAAAAAAAAGATGCTTTGTTTGGTTTTACTTATTTAAATTATAATTTGTTCACTTCTACTATGGGAAGAAATATAATTTCATTTTGGTCACTATAAATAAATTATAGGGAAAAAAAGCAAAAACAAAAAACACCAAAAACCAAATTTTCACATTCCACATAAAATTCCAATAGCATGACTGGCTTCCTTGAAAATGTAGTAATTCCTCAACATCTTTGGTACTAAAGTCCCAAACTCACTGAAAAACAAAATGAGAGGCCAAGTCTAGCTTTCTACGAAGGTAAATGGACATTGGAAGTTTCGATGCACCTGATCTGGCACGGTACATCTAATTTTTAAATTGCACTTAACTTGAATTTGTAAGGCAAAGATATATACTTGTACTGAGAATGTGCGTTAAAAAGGAACCAACCAATTTATCTTTCAGGTAATTAAATAATGTATTTGTAAGTTTAAAATTGCTTCATAATTTTCTATGTGACTAATTTTTTAAAGGCTTTTTTTCCCCTTAAATCAGACTATACTTACATACCATGCATTTGTCCTTGTTTCAGAAAAAAGTACACATGTTTTGAGGTAAATTGTTCCCCAGTGCAAGAGAGTGGGAATTTTATCCCCCAAATCAGATCGTTATTCCTCCAAAATATTTTTAAGCATGGCAAACAGATAAACATCAAATACTGCCCAAGAAGAAACAGATAACTTTTTTTTTTGAAACCTTTTGAGGATGATGAACTTCAGCTTTTGATAATTTTAGAAGAAGCAAAATGGAAAGATGAAAAGTGAATTAATCTTGCGTGTTAGATATACAGAGTGTTAAGCCTGTCAAATTCCAATCAGGTCAGTAGAACACCACCAGACAGAATTTTAGTTTGCAAATGGGATGAAATCATGTAATAGGTATTATTAGCAGGCTAAATTTGACTAGCTCATTTGCATGTTATAAAAGCAATGACTATTTTCAGAAGGAATGGGCCAGAGAATTATTTTGTCATTTCATTCCTAAAGTTGTGTGTTAGATAGCAGTAATCACAATACCCTCTGCTATTATTGCTTATTGTGGAGGTGGGTTCACTTTTGAAGCTACAGGAATCTTGCAGACATATGCTAAAAAGACTCCTTAAAGTTTAATGAGGTCACAAAATGATCAAACTGTACCTAACCACTAACTTGCAGAATTTTAACCTGTAGGAAATCTAAGGAGGGCTGTGTGTCCCACGTATCAATCTTGGTGTTGTCTTTCGCCTCTCGCCGGAGCTCCTAAGCTGCTGTCTCCGGGTACCTTGTAATCAATTCCTCATGCTGTTGCAGCTTTCTGTTCTCTGTTTCACACCCGTGTTTATTCCCTAAAGCAGAGCATACACAAGCCACTTAGGCAAAAGCTGATGAATCTTACAAGGGCAGAACACTTCAGCAGGGAAAACCAGATTGAATTTAACATCAGCCCACACTGCTCTTTGTGTCCCTCGGAAAACTGGGAACTTCCTGCGGAACAACCCGGCAGCGCTCTCTAAATGTGGCAGGTACCGCTGGGAAAAGCAGAAAGTGTTTGTTAATGGGTTAGGTGAGAGGTAGAAGAAAAGAGGGACAGAGCAGATGACTCCTAGATTTTTGTCCGTGCGAAACGCTAAGAGAGAAGCAGCCAGTGGTGGGAAATGCGTTCAGGTAGAGGCTGCGGAGCGCGGAGTGGGGCCGACTCGCCCAGCAGAGGTGGCTGGCGGTGGTGGCGCAGCACTGCGCCTGGGCACCAAAAAGAAGCAAGCGCAGGGAAGAGAAGAGGGGCCATTCCCCTCCTCGTGCCTACCTGCAGAGGTATCACCAGAGGAACTTGGCTTGAAAACAGTCTATGAAAGTCTTCAACTCTCAGATATTCCATAAACTCTTCAGGGGTCCCCAGTATCTATGATGCCCAGCCCTTCTCTTCAAAACTTGGTCTCTGGAGCCGGGGTAGAGGGCGCGGCAGAAGAGGCAATGATTCTCTTTTAGGAAAATCTGTTTTCTTCTCCAAGTCCCGTTCCTCTCGGTAACAAATCTTTATATAAAAAATACACACACGTATATGATGAAAACAAACCAGTTCTACTTAAATGTACCCACTTTTAAATAATCTTTTAACAAAATTCTTTCTCTTTTCCTCTGAAATGAAATATTTTGTTTCGTCCCATCTGTTTCTGGAAAACACTCCCTTAAGAAAGTAACAAGCGCATGTCTCTTGTACCAAGGGACACGGGGATTTCAGAGAAGGAGATCAGAAGACACAATCTAGTTGCTATCTCAGAACGGCCTCAAGTTAGTATTTGCACGCGCCTCTGCCACCTAAAAACACACCCATGTTTTGTGTTTCTTTGGTTAAAGCCTTTGAAGCATACTCTTTTTCTCTTTGTCCTAATAAAAGATTTTCCTTTCAAGACAATTTGTTTACGTAGCTTTATTATTTCTTGTTTTTGTAATCACTATCACCTAAATAAATAACTGAAGCTGAAAAAAATACAGTACTAAGTTAACACAGTATTCCAATTATGCAAATATCTGGTGAAGGCTAGGAAATTTGGAATTTTTTAGTCTACGTTGGTTTACATTGCAGAACTGGGAACATTTAAAATACGAATGCTTTTTAAAAATTATTACTGCAGTAGGTATACTCAGTTCATGACTCACAAATACCACAAATGATGACATAAGAAATTAGTACTAATGCTAGTTGATAAAGGCAGAAATACCTGCCATCAAAAAAAAAAAAAAAAAAAAACGACATGCGTATAACTTTCTTGAGACTCAAAAAGAATTGATAAATTCACAGGTAAATCTGGGTGTCTAGAAGAGAACATTTATTCACCTGCGTCTCGATGTTTCTGGCCTCTCCATGTCATATTGATTTAACAGCAAGACTTTTCAATCTCAGCCTAGAGTGTAAATCCCGTGTGATCTACCCAGTCTATCATCTCTCTCTTCTGTGATAGGTTGTCATAAGACATGTTATTTATCTGAAGTTCAACACATTGACTGCCATGTGAGTTATATTTAACTCAGGTTAGTTTTGACTCTGGAGCCTCATGAAGCAAAACTCTGCAGTTGGCTTGTGAAAATGTTTTGTTGTTACAATTAATATTGACAATTTAATTCTAAAACGTGGATTGCGTTGCATGTAACTCACGTACAGAGAACAATAAAAAATAACAAATTAGAAAGGATCCTTTTGTTCTAATAAAACACCGTGGCCCCAGGGAACATTTTTTTTTCCAGTGTGGCAGTCAGTGTGTTAATTAGTTCTAAGCAGATATTAAATAAAGAAGTGACCAAGCTGGGGTGCGGTTAATCAGACAAGGTTCTTGGATGAGGAGTGGAGCAGAGGAGGAGAAATTTCCAGATGGGTTACAGCTTGCAGCAGCACTTAGTGAATCCTGAGAGAGGATGGTGACCAGAGGCTGTGCTGGCGTTAGCAGCACTCTGGGAAGGGCACAGGTTTCCCGATGAACATGGTGTGTGTACAGAGTTTGACTCCCCTCTGTGTTTTATATTTCTTTTGCTTTGCCCCAACCTTGCAAACCTAAAGTTCTTCTCAAACCTAAAGTTCTTAGAGCTTCGTGAATGCTGAGGCAAATTTAAAGACTCAAAAACATCATATTAGTAAATTATCATTCCAGTTTTGAAGAAATGGAAGTTCTAGACCATTCTGAGAAACTAATGGAGAATTACTATACCAATTACAAAATTGTCCCAGGCCTGGTTCAGGACTAGGACATTTAAAGTCATTGTTATTTGTTTTTGGCCGTTTCCTTGGTGATAGGAGAAGCTATAATTAATTAACAGCCTACAACTACGGTTTTTTCTGGGTTATCACTCAACAGAGCATAAAGTGATTTTTTGAGCCACATAAGAAATGGAATCTTCCAATCCTATTTAGAAACATCAGTAACTTGCAGTGTGCTCTATAAAGATAAAATAATTCCTTTTTGAAAGGTGCCCTGTAAGTTACCTAGCAAAGCCATTATTCTTTCAAGATACAATAAAGAATAGCCTTAGCAATGACTTATCAACTCACAGTGGTGATCATTACTTTGTTCAAAATGCTACTAAGGCTAAAAGCATCCAAATTAATGAGATTTTAATTTTATATTTCATTGAAATATCATACCCTAATTTTTGGTGTGTTTCAGGATATTTAATATACTATTTATTTTTCTGTCAGTGAAATATCACTAAAAAAAAGTAAATGCTTCTATGTCTTATTTTTCAACAATAATATTACAAATTTTGGGGGGAAAAGCTGTTACAATACCTAAGATTTCTTGCAGCATTAATTATATATTTTCTTTTCCTTTCTTATTGATAGTTTTCAACACAAGCACATTTGACAATAATTTACATTAATTTCTAGGTTTTTAAATACTCAGCTAAATGTTCTACCCCTTTGAATCAAAATTTGTGACAATTTCTTGTAGTGATTGTGGCTAGAAAAAAAATCCTCAGAAAGTTTATTCTCAGAGTAAGTTTAGAAATTGGTTTTTCTAAACATACCCAAAAGCTCGTGGTGAAGTATGTCCATGTGTGTTTAATCTGAACACGTAGTTACTCATCAAAATTGGCCATATTACCAATGTCTTCAGTGATTAGGTTGCTAAGGAGCAGTTCACAATAACCACCAGCAGTTTGTAATAACCACCATTCACTGTTCACATATAACTCAAGTATACAAAGCAGATACTCCCTGGCATTAGTGATGTTTCTTGAAGAACTGAACTTCAGGGAAATACACTATTCATATTTTTGAGAACGTCTTGGTTCATTTTGGGGAGAAAAAAATTATCATTCCCCCTAGCATGGTAGAGAATGTAAAACAGAACTATTGTAACTTCGAACTTTCAAGAAATTCCTATACATTGCAAGAGCAGAATTTATTGCCTGTTCCTTTTTAAATTCTATCTCTGTTTAAAATCTGAGGGGGCCACAAAAGAAAATGACATGAGATGATGGAGCTCTGGCAAAGAAATCATATCTGATAAAAGCTTCAACAGAGAAAACAAGAAGAAAAACGACAAGGATGTTTTGGGAAAGCAATAGTAACACACTTTGTGTACAATGGCTGCATTCATTTCTCATGTATATTTGGAGTCAGAAATAATTTAGAGCTCATCCAAACTTTTATTATTAAAGAGATTTAATCCAAACTGCCAGATTATTTTGAAAATAAATAGATGCTTATCTCTGAGTCATCCTGTACTTTGCCTATGAATTTGAGAAACAACCAGATGAGGGTGGGACCAGGGATCAGTCCGGGGCATTCTCCAGTGTCTGTCCATATTTCTTATCTTTTGAACCCTTGAGATGTCTTTTCTTTCTTTGAGCCCATGATGAGGCCCTTGGTAAATGAAGATGCAAAACATGTTCTTTCAGATTCTCCAGCACCTTCGCTGTTGGATGCAGGTGCACGGTTGGCTGACTAGCGTGAAAAGGGGAGGAGACTCATCTGCGGAGCCTCATCCCAGTGCCCAACACAGAGCGTCTCCAGGTCATTCTTCCCCAGCTCTTCAAATCCACGGTTTCCCAATCAGGACCTGCTTCTAGGGCCCACCTCCACCTTCTCTTGGGAGGAAAAAACCACTTTAGGACAGATGAACAGTACCAACTTTTGTTTCTGATAAGCACAGGTCCTAAGGAGGGGACCGGGCAAGGGCTGCTTCCCCATCAGAGCAGGGAGGGTGATGCTTAGGCTGAGCTGCAGGAAGTGTGAGTTGCCCTCAGATGGTTTTCATCTTCTCAACACAGTAGGAGACAAGGTGATCTAATCTGCCAGGAGGGAGAGGACAGAGAGATTGGCTGGCATTAAATGTGGCCAGAGAGTGAAGGCAATTTTCCAACCACCATTGTGCTGAACAAGAGTGAACTGACAAGAGAAACACAGAACAACTGCTGGACAGTTTGGAGGGTCTGGCTGAGGTCAGTGATCCTGAATTCACAGTGTAATCAATCTGGGTTGTACAATTCTCTCCATTTCTGTCTAGACCATTATGATAAAGTAGGGTGAATTTTTATCCTCTTTTCTATTGGGACAAGTGGGGGTTACAACCTTGTCATTGGTAAATGGGCTCTCTTTTTCAGGTTCTTGAAGCACTTAATGAACTTATAGCCTAGCTTATTGCATACCAGAGCTAAGGTACTTTGGTAATATTGTACAAAATCATGGACTCTGTTATGCCACAATCTTTAGCGATCCCCTGGAGAGAGAAAGTGGCAGATTAGATTTGCAGAAAGTCTTCTGGTCATTTGCATATGTGACCTGTGGCATAATTTTAATTGAAATCTGTTGCTCATTGAGTTTATTCAACATTTATTGAGAAACAGTTATGTGCCAGGGACTGATGAGGGTACAGAGGTAAAAAGTATGGGCAAAGTTGCTGCCCATGAATACATGCTAATTGGCTTTAAAAAATAGAAGAGTATTAAGAAGGGAAAGCAAAAGTTGCTCTTAACCCCACTAAACTAGCTATCTCTTGCTTCACAATCAATTACCCCAAAACTTACTAGCTTAAAACAACAGACCATGTCTATTATCTTAAAGAGGTTCTGGAGGTTAGGACTGGGAAAGAAACTTAACTAGGTGGTTCTGGTAGGAGTCCTCTGACTAGGACTACACGTTGGGCTGCAGTCATCTGAAGGATTCATCAGGGCCGTGGGATTGTATTACAGGGCAATGCACTCACATAGCTCTGATGTTGGCAGGAGGCCTTTTTTCCTTTCCATCTGGGCCTTTCCAAGGGATACTTGACTGTCTTCGTGATGGGGTCTGGCTTCCCAAGAGAGCAATTCAGAAAGAGCAAGGGTAAAGCCACAACATTCTCCCTGACCTAACCTTGAAGTCACACTGCATCATTTCTGCAGTAAATGATTGATTACACAGGTCAGCCCAATCCAGTGTGTGTGTGTGCACGTGTGTGTGTGCACACGTGCACGCATGCACAGAATGGCTTTATTTACAAGAGTGTGACTATCTGAGGAGGCCATTGAGATCACCTTGGAGGCTGGGTCCCACACCCATTCCCCCTGTCCCAATCTCACTCCTTTAGGCTAGTTTGGTGTATTCCTTCCAAACCTTCTCTATAACATTCTTTTGTTTCTTTGTTTTTTCTTTTTTTTGTTGTGAAGGTTTATCAGGATGAGAAGGAAATATTCTCTGTTGATAGTTCCTCAAACTGGGAGCTACTTTTTTTGATTGGTTTTTTTCTTTGTAGGATCCTCATATTATTAAAAATATTAAACCATTAAAAATTCAAAATTAAATAAATTTACATATATTTCCATTATTCTATTTTTTTCTCAATGATGGAAAATAATGGAATGTATTTTTAAATGGAACGCCAGTTAATAATAACTGAAATTGGACAAAGCACTAAAATGAGAGATTTCCTAATTCTCTACATGAGAAATATTTTCTGGAATGCTTTTTCTTCTTTAATGTACATTTTCATAAATAATGATATTTTTGTGGAATGTGACCAAGTATTTCCCAGAGTTACTATTTAAGAACATGAGAAACATTAAAAGAATTTCCCATTTGTCTTCATTGCCTTGGTCAAATAGAAATGTCAAGTACAGCTTTTGTGTGTTTAGTGGATATGATTAGGTAAGAAAGAATGTGGCTTCAAAACCATGTGCTTGAAAGCTAAACACATCACACAAATGCACATGCACACATAATACCACAGCCCATGCTGTTTATATACTTGTACTCATTTTTATTGTTTGGATAATAATTGTTAAAATTCTAAATGTGCTGCATTTATTCTATTCAAATCAATGTAATTTAATCCAGGCAATACTTCTTTTTCTGTAAAACTAAGAAAAACATAAGTAGTGAGCCATGTATACACTTAGAAGCTTTATTAAGGTGAATTTTTAAAAATCAGCGGAGTGTACTGTCTTAGTCTGTTTTACGCTGCTATAACAAAATACAACAGACTGGGTAACTCATAATGAACAGAGATTTAGCTGGCTCACAGTTCTAGAGGATGGGAAGTCCAAGATCTTGGAGCCGCATCTGGTGAGGGCCTTCTTGCTGTGTCATCACATGGCAGAAAGCATTTTATGGGTGAGATAGAGTGAGCGAGGGCAAGAGGGGCTTGAACTCGCTTTAAAACAAACCCATTCCCATAATACTGACAGTAGTCTATTCACTAGTGTTTCCAAAACATGAACTTTGGGGGACACATTCAAACCGAAGCAGATACCATTTTAAGTTACAAAAATGTACCTCTTTGCCAGGAGCACATAATAATCAGATTTCTCATCGCATTAACATAGTTTGTCAGTCAATTTATCTGAAAGAATAAATAAACAAAAACTTTAGACAGTGAATACTCTTTCCCTGTTTGTCATTGACATACTGAAACTCGGGCAAAGCCTCAGCTTCTTTGTCTAAAAGATAGGAGTAAACCTTAGCATCTCAGTATTTCTGCAAGCAATACCATGATGATTATAAAGTGCTTTTTTTTTTTTTCCAAAGTGAAGGCTCTTTAGTAATATTTGTTGTCTTTTTTTTTTTTTTTTACAGATTAGCTTGCGATATAGAACCTGAAACACTAAGAAATAAATTATATTTCAGAATTTGGTAGGCCATCTACTTACTTCTAATAGATTGAAAGTTAACCCATTAAAAAGGGACTGGTGTGATCATGTACTGAATAAGAGCAGATAAATTCTTCTCTGAAAATAGTTCCATATTTTTGACAGTGAACTGTTCCACCTAGAACATCCTCACCTACTGCAGAGGGAGGATCCATGCAAAGTGTGTTGGGGACGATGGTGTGTTTGCCGGGTGGTGACTGGAGCAGAGAAGTATTTGCATAGGAAAGCAGAAAAAGAAAACAGGAAATTGGCGAATGTTGCAATACACATTCTTTATAATTATAACATGGAAAACATGCTAATTAAAGAAACATTAGAATGCTCAGAAAAGTGAGTATTTTAATAAATCTTAATAATTTTCATTAAAAAGAAAGAATCCCACATGTATTTTTTTAGGTGACAGGAGAAAAATGTTTTCTTCCATTTAAAAAAAATGAAGTATGATTTTAAAACTGTGTATCATCATGTGCGATCTATTTTTGATATTTTTTAAGTGAATAGAAGTTGCTATAAACAAGATAAATTCTTTTGACTGATAATCTTAACCTTCAACCATGCTTAGCCAGATTTCTTTGATTTTATACATTGAAACCATGTGCTTTTGTGTGGTGAGTCAGACTAAATTTTATGTTCCAAAAAAAAAAAAGAAAGAAAGAAAGATGATAGTGTCGCCCTCTTGTGGCTATTTCAAAGACCTGGTTGGTGTTTAGAAAGGCCTGAGGTATGGTGTATCTTTACAGTGGGATCATTTAGCCTTGGAAATTTAGAGATCCTCTTTTACTTGGTCTGTTTAGGAGCATCACTGCACCAGTTGGTTGTGCCTCCTTCGAACTTCCCCCTTCCATCAGCTGCAAGAAGGGCAGAGTAACACAGAGTGAGTCCAGGGTTTGGGGTTGGGATCCCGGCTCTCACTGTAATCCTGAGGAAGTCACTGAACAGTCTCTCCAGTTGAGACGTTTAAGACGTGGAAGTTCAGACCATTCCATTTTAGATCTTCAGTCCTTCTTGGGTCTACCTCTGTTCTCAAGGTCCAATCACTGATTATTCAAAATCTTTTGTTTCCCCAGGACTCTGAGCTGGTGTCAAGAGAACTGGGTGTTCAGATCTGCTTTTCATCTGTGATCCTTAAAGGGTTATTTTTTTGTTAAGTTTCATTCTTCTTTAGTGAAGAATAGAAGGAAGAGTGGAGGGGAACCCAACTTTTAATGAGCACCTAGGAAGAGCCTTGTTCTCTGCCAGAGTCTCCATATATGTTATGTGAATGCAGAGTTTTTTATGTAATGACCATGCAACTCACGTAATTATATGAACTAATCCCAAAGGAATCAGAACACATTTTGTCATCCCCAGTTTACAGATAAAGAAGTCAAGGCTCAGAGACTTCATTAAGTTAACAGAGGCTAGCAGAGAAGTTAGGGTCCAAGCTAGATGTATTTAATATTCTAGTAATAGATATTACTGAGAAAGAATTAGATTAGTAATTACATATGTTTGAGAAATGTCGAGCTAAGTGAGTGTTTAAAGATTTTCCTAAGAGTTTCTCATTGGCTATGATATCTAAATATTCACGGTGAGGCCATGTTGCAACTTTCCCAACATCTTTGATAACAGATTCAGTGTTAGGGCACATTTTGAAAGCACCAATCTATAACCAAAGATCATTTTCCAGTATCTCATCAAATTGAAGATCTTCCTTGATTATTTACTCCATCTCTAAGAGCTTTTGTTTGAATTCATGCTTCTATGACTATATTTTATATTTATCATGATTTATTTTATTGTTGTAATTTCATTAAATATTTATCCTCTGCCAACTTTCAAATGTCTAGAGAGCAGAAATTAATTTGGAAATAATATAGTGCCTTTCAGTGAATAGGCATACTGTGAATAATTGTGAAATATGACAATAAAATGATGTAGTTACATGCCAAATACAATGTATATTTACGTTTGCCTGGGATGTTCATGGCTGGAGTGTCATTTTTGCCAGGCAAGTTTTAATTGTTTCAACAGAGGCGTAGCATATCTTACCCCAAAGGGTGTCTAAAATAGTAATAGAAATCGTAGACATTGCAATATCGTCAGAAGAAGGATTTGATCCAAAGGAAATGTCAAGAGCCTTTAAATTCCACGAACATGTTTAAAACTTTAATACTAGAAAAAATTATATGAGTCTGAAAGATGAAAGAAATAGGGACTTTAGTTTATCTGTAATGGAGTTTTTCTTCCAATACCTCACCTACTGCGGCTGCGCACGCACGGAGGAGCTTCCCTGAGTTTTGCAGAGCTCCGACGCAGGATTTCGTGAAACAGTACCCCATTCAGCCTGAAGAATAAATCCACCGTCACAGTGTTTTCAGGATGGACGCGATCTCAGAAGCCATCTTACTAGCTTATTTTCAAACTGTGTAGGATCCTGGGACAGAGGAAGCCTGGGAAAGTTTGATTACATTTTATTTCCAAAGACACATTTAAATATTTCTAAAACTGTAATTAAATTCTAAAACATTAGGTACTACTTATTCCTTGACTGGTGCTGCAAGTTTAACTTTTGCCATCTCTACTTGATTAACAAATACCCTGGTTTGGAAGATTAATTACTAAACTTTTGATCACAATTTCTCAGGATCTGCAGGAGAAGATGAAAACAAATTAGATGTTAAGACCTATGTAAAATAGCGACCCTCAATCTACCACTAATTTACTAATTTCAAAAAGACATCTTTTTTAAAAGAATCTTTTTGTTCTGGATGACATACTTTATCATAACAAAAGGTTTAAGGGCAATCTCATGAAAAATGTTTATTCTAATGAAATACTGCATTTGCTCTATTATAGTTTGGGTTTTTTTCTGTGATAGTATCTTGAAACTCTTATTTCAGAACTTTCCCCTGTGTTCATCGTTGAAATTCTGGCCCAGAGAAGAAGGACTAAAATTTGTGTTTCTGAACTCCAAGTTTACTGTTTTGCCTGCCAACATACTCTGACTCTTTTGTTTAAAGCCAAATCCTAGCCCGGGGTGGTAGGAGAGGAAAAAGTAAGTTGTTTAATGGATGATAAATTTAAATATAAATTATAAAGCTTTAACCTTTTTTAAAAATAATCCAATCACTTTGGGATCTACTCTTAGAATAGTCGGAACCTACTAATAGGAGTCCATGTTGATCTCAGTTAACTATGAACACCAAGGATAAGTTTTGGCTCTATGGGGGTAGGATCTACTGATTAGGTTTTGTAAGTTTTGAGATTCCTCATTTTGGGAACACAGGATGATAGTTAGACCTTTGCAAGAGCATGCTCAAATTCTCTGAGGGAACTCAAGTTTCTTTCCAAGTGAAATAAGAAGCAGCCTGTTTCTGGGAGGAAAGGATGCACACCTCACAGCTAGCACTGATTCATCTCGTTGCGTGCACTCCACACCAGACATGGAACACTCAGTGATCCCTTCTAGACAAGTATTTGCAGGAACGCTAACCTCCCCCAAACTGCAATTTGGAAAGCAGAAATTAAAGTAAGGCGTTTTTTTTTTTTTTTTTCTTATGTCAAGTTCATAGATTTTCACTTTTTGTGCTTCAGGTTAATAGACATTTAGCTTTCCCCGAGTAAAATCTGCATGTTTCAGAAGAATGGCATTTTTGCTACAAACTTTCCATGATCATTTTTTTGTCCTGCAGGGCAATTCATGTTAATTTGAGTTCATAAAAAGTAGAAGTTCACAATAGCTTGTTTATTTCTTTTCTCCTTTGGTTAAATAAGTGAATGAACTAGACATGTACAATAAGGCTGCAATTCCTATTGCCTTACATTTGCCCCAAGACCGTCTTTGGAAAGACAGGAATTTAAGAATGTGGAGAAAACATATCAACTATTATTCATTATGTTTAGAACAAAATAAAGAAGAGATGATTTTATGAATAAACTATTTTCATAATATTCACTGTCCAGAAGGATTCTTCTACTTATTTCTGTTCTTAATAACTGTATACAATTTGAATCATAATCAAGCCTTGTTTGATAGGATCTTAAAAATAATAATAAATATTTAGGATCCTAAACAGAAGCCCATGTTTATGTGAAGGGAATGGTGACTCCAAACCTATTATTCTATGTCCTCTTAGCCCTCCTTAAAGGGTAGTTTTTAATTGTTTAATTCATCAATTCATTAATTTATTTAAAAAATATGTATTAGGTATACACTATGTTTCAGGAAGACAAAGAATGTATAGATTAATTTGATTTTAGTGACTTTTTATATACACAAATATGTATATATATAATGGATAATATATAAATACTGAAGAGATAGACACTAATTAGTTGTTTCCTGTTTTTATGTCTTGATAATGCGGTTACAGGCAATTCTAGCTTTTTTTAAGCTTCTTTAAATCATCTAAAGTTATTTGCAATAAGAAAAGTTATTGAAATTTATTATAGAGCACCTAGTCACACCTATTAAATTCCAGATATTGAAGCGCAAATACAGAGATGAACCATAAGATTCTGTGTAATCACAATCTGTGAGAACATTCTATTAATAAATATTAGAATGCATCTGGTAAGTTCTCTGATATAGCTGTGCATGAGATGCTATGGAGATGCAGAGGAAAAACACTATACTTTTCTTGGAAGAAAGGGACGTGGAGGCAATAATTGGGATTTTTAACAGATAATGGGTAGGGGTTCACAAGTTGGGCAGGAAGGGAGCTGCATTTCATGCAGAAGGAATAGAATGTGTAAATGCATAAAATTGGGCAATTGACATATTTGATAATAGTCAATAGGTAGAGTATAATGCACTGGGGGAGGGATGTTGTGAGAGATGAAGTTAAAATGTACACAGAGACCCACACCATAAAGGGAGTGAATAGAAGCCCCCAGAAAGATATGTCCACACTGTAATCCCCAGGATCTTGAGATGAAGAGATCATTCTAGATAGTTGGGGAGAGCCCTAAATCCAATCACAGGTTCTTATAAGAGACACCTAGACAGAAGAGAGGACACAGACAGCAGGTCCCTAGGGAGACAGAGGCAGAGATCAGAGTGAAGTAGCTACAAGCCAACGAATGCCAAAGATTGCCCACAGCCACCAGTAGCTAAAGAGACCCTGAAGTCTGTGGAGGGAGCATGGCCCTGCTGCCAACTTGACTTTGGACTTCTGACCTCCAGAATTGTGAGAGAATAAATTTTGTTGTTTTAACGTGCGAAGTTTGTGGCAATCTGTTATAGTAGAAACAAAATTAAGGACATTATATACCACATACTGGAGAGCTTTATTATGGACTTTAGCTGAGAGTGATGCTGCCGTGTCAGTGTTATCACTCTTAATAGGGCATGGTAACCCTTTGTGGCCCAGATGCGATAACTCATGGATTTTACTAAGAATTATAATGAGGCATAAGGAGCCAACTTATACCCGTTTATGAATATGCCTTAAAACAAGTACACAGAACCGCATATTTTGTACACATGGGATTAAAATGCTCACATCATTAACATGAAAATATTCCCATCATCTATCCTCTAGCATCATAAGGAGCCACAATGCTTAGTATGTTTGCACTAAAATCAAAGATTGCATCTTCAGAAAGACACCCTTTTTACAATAAAAATGTTTTACATAAAGGCATCTTTTTTACACAATAAACTAGTCTACTTGAGTTCCCTGACTGTGAGCAATATTTTAGCTTGTCTGAATATCTGCCTAGTAGTTTGTCAACAGATAGTGATATTTTTACCTCTTTGCCTCTCAAGATAGTCATGATATCAAAAGGAAATACTGTATTATTTTGCACAAGGAGTGTGAAATCGAATGTGAGAATGTGTCTTCCTGTCAATACACTCCCGCCCGTGAAGTCCTTTGATCATGATGTGGGTTCTGGAAATCTGCCAGGGAGGGAGCTTGTCTCACAGGCCAAGAGGCCCCAAATGAACCAATAGGCTTTGTCGGCATCTTGCTTCCACATAGAGCAAAACTCAGGCCACCTTTGTAATTAATGCCTCCCCAGGTTCTCTTCTATTTGCTGGGAGAGTTGCTAATCCAATAGGAAACGATAGGAAACTCATGATTGATTCAAGTATCCAAGCAGGAAATGAGGACGAGGCTTTGTCCTCTAGCTTCTTGCCCTGAAACAAGGAGTCAAGTCATGTGGATTTTGAAACAGTAATCAGGTCGGTCTAATTCAGGCCCAGCACCCTGTGGGTCCTCAGTAAATACCAAAGGATAATGCACAGGCCAGGGTGGTCCGAGACTGAGCAATAGCTGTCTCTAAGAGGCTTGCTTTGCAACTCAATTGTTTATCATGATAATTAATTCTGGAATTGTGTTGTTATGATGGAAATGGAGTGTGTGTAAGATGAGTTATTCCTCAGTTGTTTTTAATTAATTTCCCAAATGTAAGCACATACAACTTAACTGCAGTGTTTGTTTCTTTGCCTTAGTTTTCACTTTCCTGCTCTTGCCTTTTCACTGTCATCCTTGAGTAAGGGACTGCTTTTCCCCAACATTCCTTCTTCTCTTTTCCTCTAAATAATCCCTGGAGGTTAGCTGCACCCGGGGACACTCAGAATAAAGACTTCCTTTCCCATGTAACAAAGTTCTGGCCAGTGGGGTATAAGTAGAAGTGCCTCACAGAATGCCCAGGAAGTGTCTTAAAAGCAGGTGTGTGTTTCTGCCATTTCTTCCTTGCTGCAGGCATTTACCTGGGCAACTGCCTGGGAAAATGATGCGGAAACTGTGTATTGAGGGCAACGGATGAACACGGGAGAAAGAGCTGGGATCCCTGATAATATGCGACTTTAGAGCAGCCCTAGATTGCTTAGAACTAAATGAGAAAGACGTGAACTTCTATATTGCTTAAGCCACTGTCATCTTCGATTTTCTGTTAAGCACAGCTTAATTTCTTTCCCAAAGGAAAAATCAACTGGCAGAGTTGAAGGCGTGGTCCAGATTAGCCACACTGATGGACAATGTGTCATTGAAGGAATGAAATAAAGGGGAGATGGTGGCTGTCACAGGAATCTCTTGCCTCCAAAATAGGGCCGAGCTCCTTTGTTGGTGCATGTGTGATGAACTCTCTCACCCACGTAGGCAGGCTTTGTCTTGATTGCACGTTCAGATCAGGCATGGCGTTGGAGAGCTTAGTAGAGAGCAGAGATGAAAAGGGGAGAGGAATTAAATGTAAAAGAAAGTCTAAGTGATTATAATTTCCCCTTCAAGGTTAGATATTTGAAATCTTTCTTCATCATAAGGAGAGAAGAATGTCAGTATATAACTTAATTTTTTTATTAAAGTTATAGCACAGTAGGCACTTTCTCTGTATTCAAATCTAGATTTCGTAGAAGCCTTTAGTCCTAGTGAAAGACATCATGCGTGAGGGCGCTACACCAACTCTCTGATATTGTGCCTCCACACATGCTAAGAATGACTTTATTGTTTCTAATAAAATAAATCGTGATTTATTATCACTCTGTGGGTCTTTGTGTACATTCGGATGGTTTCTATGTTTGTGGTATAATTTATTTTGTTGCATTTAGCACACAGGGAAATACTGAACAGATCCCACAATAGGCTTTGTAATCTCATTGTTTCTTGCTAATTGAACTTCCAATTTCGTGGGATTGTAGCCAGAGAGTAAGGTGCTTGACGGGCAGGCAAAGCAGCCAGTGGGAACTAATACTCGCTGTATTCAAACTGAATAATGAGCAAGAGTAGGAAAAATGTGTTTAAGTGCGTAGTTTGGGGTTATTTGGTAAGCTAATGAGGTTGTAGCTCAGGGGATCTATCAAATTAGCGATATTTCTTGAAGAGATCTCTCTGCTGCACTTAAACAGCCCATTCACTGTCTGACTCAGTTCAGGAATGGAATGAGACTACTGGAATAATTCACCCTCTTTATTAGTGAAAATGCCTCTGCAGGAGGAGATCCACCTTTCTCCAACCTGACAGCAAGGCCTGGGACTGCTGAAATGTGAGCCGTGATAAGCACCATCAAAACAGAAAGACCATCAGTATAATACACATGTGGTGTGCTATTCTGCCTCTCCACTTTTTGCCACATCTCCTCGGGTTGAAAACTTTAGAGAGAAAGCCCTCAAGTGAAAGAAGGAGATTGAACTGAGAGATGTGTATTTGTGGCATGAAGCTCCTGGGTAGAGCTGCCAGAGCAGAAAGTGTAGAGCAGAAAGCTCAGGACAGAACTTTGCAGAATAATTAAGGTTCTTAGGCACTAGGTAAGTGGCAAACCACCAATTCACATTCTCCCTAATACCTCATAAAGTACTTGGAGCTTATAAGACAGTTTTCCTGCAGTTGTGGTTTTCTGAGCCTCTTCAAACATGGTTTAATCACTTTCACAATAAAACAATGTCCATCATAATGTATATTGGGGAGTGTTTTCAAGAGAACTTGCCTATGAGTCTTTGTTTAAGGCAAAGATAGGAAGAAGAAGAAGAAGAAAAAAAAAAAACTTCACATAATTCAGATGTTGACCTGAATGGTGAAAAGTACCTTTTTTCCCTCAATATCAAAATCACATCCTGCCAGGTCAAGTTGTCGGGTTTTGACGAACTTGGGGCCAATGCTTGTGCCTGACCCCATTTCTATATTACAGAAAAGATCTTTTACCCTTAAGATAAAGTGGAAGAGAAGTTTTGACTTTTTTTGCTAAAACCTTGTTTAACTGTATAATCATTTGTTTATTTGTTCAAAAATATATGGTATGTTGGATCTTTGTTCCATGGAAGTCACTGTGCTGGGCACTGAGAAGACGGCAGCCTGGCGTTGCGTGCTCAAGGCCCACGAGGGCAGAACCCCCTCCTCAGTGTCCGGATGGCCGTGCACCCCAAAGTGGGGATGGGGCAAGTTGGCAGGAAACGTGTTTCAGCAATGCCAATTATGTCACTACTGGCGTCTTCACGGTTTCTGTGCGTGTCACCTATGCAAGCAGGTCGAGACTCCGTCTCAGCTAGGGTACTCCATCCTCTGCTCTTCTTTAAGAATCTGAAAACAGAAGTAATTGCCTTCTTCTCATTCAAAATCAATAACAAACGTTTGTATCTAAGGACAATGAGATTTCTCTTTATCAAAATTATTCTGAATGCCTGAAGGGACACACCATACAAATTGTAAGCTATATCAATTGTTTAACGAAAGAAGACACTTTAAAATAGTACTAAACAGATTTTGTTTCTCAGTGAAGAGAAAAATATTTCAAGTATGAGGTTATGAAGGGCACGTAAAACATAAGTTATTTTCTAATGTTTTATTACTCAGAGACTCATTAGAATGTTTGAAAAGTTCAATAAGTTAAACCAGGCTACCTAGTTTTCATTTATGCTTATTTCTATTCTTATTCAAGTACGTTTTTTCAGTAAAATACGTGACCTATCAATCAGATTCCAAAAATTACCTATCATCATATCCCAAGAAGGCTAGAAAACACAACATAAATGAGATTTTACTGCAGCCTCGCTTTGAAATAAAATACAATGTTTTTCAATTTTATTTATCAAGACCATTGAGGAAATCCTGATTCAAGAAGTATTTAGACAAAAATTTGAAGCCAACTTTAGAACAGACAAAACCTTCTCTCATTTATTGTAGATCTTAAACATAAGTCAAAAATAAAATCATATATTATTCTGAACAAATTAGATAAGCCAAACTTACCAACCTCATCCAGAATAAACACAGTATTCTGAATAAGGTTATACACAATGCTTTTTGACCATTTTGAAAGTGCTAAGTGTAGCACCTGGTAGGAATTCTAAGATTTTTAGAGGGATATCTGACAGTTTCAATGGAAATGGACAAACTAAATAAAAAATACTGAACTTAAGGATTTTGAAACATGCTCAGTCTTTAATGATTTAATTATTCTAGTAGGCGTTCGGGTGTGGTAAATATGTTCTATTGTTTCCTGGTTAAGATCTATTTTCTCCCTTTATAATTCTTGTTGATATATGATAAGCTTTTGAGTCTTGGGGACATCATAATTCTACGTAAGAGAATAAAAGAGAGAATTTTTGCCTTCATCATGAGGATAAAAATATTTATAAATAACTCAAACTCTCCACCTCCTGCGGACATAGCAAAGACTCACATTCTGCATGGTTACTCCATGCGTGTGCCTTTGCACAGACATGGACACGCTCATCCATGGGAAAGCTGAAACAGAACACATGGTACCTTGCCAGATCATAGGAGCTCCACATACCTCCGACACTATTGTTTTGCGTAGAGTTAGTTGTGTCCCTCAAACAAGATATGTTGAGGTCCTAACTCCCAGAATCTGTGAATGTGATCTTATCTGGAAATAAGGTCTTTGCAGATGATCAAGCTAAGATGCGGTCGTTAGGGTGAGCCCTAACACAGTATGACTGGTGTCCTCACAAAGAGAGGACGATGCCCTGTGAAGACAGACACAACAGAGGCAGAGATCGGAGTGATGCTGCTGCAAACCAAGGGATGCCAAAGGTTGCCTGCCACCAGCAGAAGCCAGGAAAAGAAAGGCAAGCTCTCCCCTACAGTTTTCAGAGGGAGTGTGGCCCTGAAAACAACTGGATTTCAGACTTTCGGCTTCCAAAACTGTAAGACAATGCATTTCTGTTGTTTAGAGCCACACTGTTGGGGGTACTTTGTTACTAGAAGATGCATACAACTACTTTCGCCTCTTCACATGAATATCATAATCAAAGGTGCCACCGTTATAGACCAGAGCACAAGAAATGACCACAGCGTTCAGATTGGCATTTAAATTGGTAAGTCTTTATTGCTGGCCAGGGCATACTCTCTGGCCTAGTCAAAACTAGGTTCAGAGTGTGGCCTCGAACGTTAGTAATACATAGTTTATATTCCTTTTACCGCCAGAGAATACATGACTAAAAGCATATATTTCAGGACACTTTCGAACATCTTGGTTAATAATTTTATCTCTCGGGTAGGTTGAATCAACTGACGACCTCCTGATGTTTTCTGATTTAATTATATTTAACAAACAACAAAAAGCAAACAAAGTCATAGAAGGAGATAGCATCAGTTAGAATTAAAGAGAGTATATTTTTTCTTCTATCTTGAACAAATCTTACAAAGTACATTCTCCTACTGCCTAAATAAGCATTGTAAAGTTTAACTACATGCAGCTGTGTTAGAACATCAATTTCCCCCACCAGGTGACCTAGGACCTGCCTTAGGTCACTTATTTTAATTCCTTACCCA
>CAUYRT010033295.1:0-10008 GCA_963574885.1 Lepilemur ruficaudatus | reverse complement strand
AGTATATATAGAAAAAATTAGCCGGGCATGGTGGCGCATGCCTGTAGTCCCAGCTACTCGGGAGGCTGAGGCAGAAGGATTGCTGAGCCCAGGAGTTTGAGGTTGCTGTGAGCTAGGCTGACGCCACGGCACTCTAGCCCGGCAACAGAGTGAGACTCTGTCTCAAAAAAAAAAAAAAAAGAAAAAGAAAAATTCCTCACTTTCATTTTATGTGTGATCTTGGGCAGGTGGTCTTAATCCTGTTACACTTTGGTTTTCTCACCTGTAAAATGGGAATAACATTAACACTTCACTGAGGTAATCTATGCAGCTCATTTAGCATTTAGCACAGTATCTGGTTTTTTTTTTCTCATTTTTTTTTTGTAGAGAGGAGGTGTCACCATGTTGCCTAGGTTGGTCGTGAGCACTGGCCTCAAGTGATCCTCCTGCCTTGGCCTCCCAAAGTGCTGGGACTACAAGCTTAAACCACCACACCTGGTCCCTAGTTAGCTAAGATGTTACTATAACTCTTCCATCATCCTCACCTATAACACCCAGAACAGAGTGTAGCTGTTTCAAGCCTTCACGCTTTTGTTCAAAACTGAAAAACCCATTCCCTCCCAGTTGGGCTAGAGAAAGCGTGTCTTTGAAGACTCAGCTGAAGCATTAGTTCCTCTGAAGCTGTTCCTGATCCCAGCTCATCACCAGAATTTACCATTCCCCTCCTTTGTGTCCAAACAATAGCCTGTATAGCCAAAAAAAGAAAATCTTTTAGGCTATTTTACTTTTTACATGTCTGCCTCTCCCTGCCATACTGACTTTCTGGAGGGTAGGATTTGGGTCACATCCATCTCTGTGTCCCCAATTCACAACACAGCATCTAACATAAAACAGAAGCTCAGTCAGTAAGCATTTAATAAATAATATTATGTCCCTCTCTCTGTCCCCAACCACCACCAACTCTCTTGGCCTTTATAGTAGGATAAGAAATGAGGAAGTGCTGTGTCACACTGGTTGAGCATCTCAATTTTTATTTATCATTCTATCTTGCAGTAGTGATTTATTTGCTTTTTCCTTCTCTGCCAGAGGCTGAACAATTATTTGGCATTACTCATTTCTTTCTGGCAGGGGCAGGAACGAAGAAGTTCAGAGCTTAATAATGGATAGTTATTGGCTATTGGGCAGACAAACCAATAACACACGATGATACTTCAGCCCCAAGAAAATTGCCATCTATCCTATCCACCATGTGCCAGGCACTTGAGCTTATCTGTCTCATTTAAGAACCAAAAGAGACAAAGGCACGGTGGTGCATGCCTGGAGTCCCAGTTACTCAGGAGGCTGGGGCAGGAGGATCACTTGAGCCCAGCAGTTTGAAGCCAGCCTGGACAGTATAGTGAGACCATGTCTCTTTAAAAAAAAAAAAAAAAGTTAGGCAGCGCAAGGTGGCTCACGCCTGTAATCCTAGCACTCTAGGAGGCGGAGGTGGGCGGATTGCTCAAAGGTCAGGAGTTCGAAACCAGCCTGAGCAAGAGCGAGACCCCATCTCTACTAAAAATACAAAGAAATTAATTGGCCAACTAAAATGTATAGAAAAAAAATTAGCTGGGCATAGTGGCACATGCCTGTGGTCCCAGCTACCTGGGAGGCTGAGGCAGAAGGATCGCTTGAGCCCAGGAGTTTGAGGTTGCTGTGAGCTAGGCTGACGCCACAGCACTCTAGCCCGGGCAACAAAGTGAGACTCTGTCTCAAAAAAAAAAAAAAAAAGTTATCCTGGCCCAGAGAAATGTTAACAATCTATCCCCTTGGGAATATATATATATATTTTTAAAAAATGAAGTAGCTGGACAGAGGACTGAAAAGAGAAGAAAACTGTTGAAAACTTGCCTGTGTCATTGTAGGGTCTCCCCAGAGAATACCAAAGCTTTCAGAACTTCAGGGGAGGAGGCTTTCTCACAGGGTCTGGTATATACCTCTAGATCTTTTTTTTTTTTTTTTTTTTTAAGGCTAGTGAAGTGAAGCAGTGGGAGTGGAGAAGGAACAAAGGAATCTGTGACTGGTAGCGATCAATTAGTTATAAACACCACTGCACTGGGCCAGCCGTCTAGCTCTCTAGCTCTCCATTTACACATACCCCATTATATTCTTCACATTTGCTCACCAGTAGCCTGGGAAGGATTCTTCCTGTTTTACTTGTCTTTGTAGTACCAAGCCTAGCACAGTAACTGGTATAGAAGGGCTTAATAAATATTAGAATGTATTGAAGATTTTTGAGATATGGAATTAAATGATTTGAACTATGTTTTTGGAAAATGAGTCTGGCAGCTATGTGCTGGATAAATTTAATGACTAGAATATTAGGCAAAGAGACCAGTTGGGAGGCCACTGCAATGGTCTAACCAAGAGAAGTCTCAGAACTAAAGTGACATTGGCAGCAGGATGGAAAGAAGGAAATACAAGGGATATTTCTACAGGCTTTAGAATTAATTGGATTTAGGATGAGAGGAAAGAATTAAATCTGATCCCTTGCTTTCTTATCTTGGTTAAAAGATTTGAGGTTAAAAATAATGACAACCAGGAAGGAAAAAGAGCCCTAATTCGTAGGATTTACCTTCTTCCATGTTGTAATATTCCCATTGTAGTTGACTTCAAGCTAAACGTATGATATCACTGAACACAGTTGAAAAGAGATGTGCAGGCCAGGCACGGTGGCTCACGCCTGTAATCCTAGCACTCTGGGAGGCCGAGGCAGGCAGATTGCTCAAGATCAGGAGTTCGAAACCAGCCTGAGCAAGAGGGAGACCCTGTCTCTATTAAAAATAGAAAGAAATTAATTGGACAACTAAAAATATATATAGAAAAAATTAGCCAGGCATGGTGGCGCATGCTTGTAGTCCCAGCTACTCAGGAGGCTGAGACAGGAGGATTGCTTGAGCCTAGGAGTTTGAGGTTGCTGTGAGCTAGGCTGATGTCAGGGCACTCTAGCCTGTGCAACAAACTGTCTCTCTGTGCAACTCTGTCTCAAAAAAAAAAAAAAAAAGAGTATGGATAATGCTGAATATTTATTACCTTTGTTTATAATATAAATTATTTTAATTTAAGTTTGTATAATGTAGTTTTTAATAATGACTCTGTCTTACAACTGGCACACAAAATTCCTAAAAATTTATTGATCCGCTTTTATGAACCAATGCTAGCTACAAGAAATATCAAAAGTCAAATAGCTGGCTGGAGTACATCACTGATATTAACACACAGTGAAAGACCCCAGCCTGACTAATAAGAACCCTGTCGCTATGATTTGAATGTTTGTATTTCTCCAAAATTCATGTTGGAACATAAACATGGGGCTCTGCCCTCATGAATAGGATTAGTGCTCTTAGAGGCTTCAGAGAGCTGCCTGGCCTTTCCATCTCTTCTGCCATGTGAGGACATAATATTTGTCCCTTCTTCCATGTGAGGACACAGCCACATGGCACCATCTTGGAAGAGAAGAGCAAGCCCTTATCAGATGCCAAATGTGACGGTGCTGTGATCTTTGATTTCCCAGCTCTAGAACTGTGAGAAATAAATTTCTACTATTTATAAATAAAAAGAAAAAGACAAGCCTTTATGGAGTAATACCTGTACTGTTTTAAAGATGAGGCCCCTGATGCCCAAAGAATTTAGGTAAATTGTCCAGGGTCACAGCTAATGGATGTTGGAGCCAGATTCCATCCCAGGCAGCAGAGCCATCATATTGTATAATATGCAAGTATGATATTTATACAGACTATAATGCGAATGGTACCCTCTGGAGTTGTGTTTCACACTGGTCTGACCAGGCTGTGTGACTCTGGAGACCACCCTATTACTGCCTCCTCTTTTAAGGGAGAAAATCAGTTTGGTTTGGGGCAAGCAACACTGAGATGCTCATTAAACATCCAGGTGGAGGAGTCTAAAGGTTACCTTTAGAGATGTAGATATGAGAATTAGCAGCACAGAAATTTAGTTAGATATTAATATTTATTGTGCTTCTCTTTACGGTAAGCCTACCCCTCTGTTAGGTACCAGACATGCAAAGATGAATAAGACTATCTCCTGAATGTTTTGAAGGATCACTAAAGAGTTAGCTGAAGAGAAGTGAAAGGAGTTCCAAGCAGAAAAAAACAGCAAAAGAGGTAGGAAATAGTATAATATATTCGGGCAACTACAAATAGATCAATATTAGTAGAATGTAAATGCCAAAAACTAGAATGCAGAGAGAAAGAACATAGAGATAGGTTATGATGTATATCTCAATTCAGGTTAAGGATTTTGGATTTTATACCAGTGGGTAAGATTGATTATGAGAGTGTAGAAAGAAATTAAGTTTTGAATAGGAGAATGATCACATCAGGTTATATTTTCAATCATTCTGACAGCTGCATAGAGAACAGCTATAGAGGAACAAGAAGATATGGGATAAGGAGACCTAAGCAGACTGTTGCCATGACCAGGAGAAAAGAGGTCATGAACCTGAAGGAGGGCAGTGATGCCAGGGGTGGAGAGATGAGATTAGATGGTAACGTTTGCAAGATCTGGGCATCAGATATGGGATTGAAAGAAAGGACAGAATTAAGGATGAGTCCCAGGGGAACTGGGTGAAAATGGTACAATGCACAGAGATGTTATGAAGCAGATTTTTGGGGGAGATGGTGAAGAGCCCACTTTGGGGCATATTGAATTTGGGATTCCAGGCAGAGATGGCCACTCAGCAGTCAGAAGTGTGAAAACTTGAAAGAAAAGCTGTAGGAAAGCAGGAACCCCCTACCTACCAGGTTCATCATGTTATAACTCTAATACCTTGCAGCATGGTTCATGACTCATGGTAGGTACAATAAATATTTGTTAAATAAATTCATAAATTATATATATTGATTTCAACATCATGTACAATGTCAAGGATACTTGAAACTGTGGGAGTAAATGAAATCCCTGAGAAAGAGGTGAGAGGTGAGCCAAGACCAGAACCTCAGAGAATGTTTGTGGGAGTGGGAGGAGGACAAAAACAATCAAAGGCAATGCAAAACAAAAACAAAAATAAGCAAAACAACCTTTTGTGAGTAAACAGTCACTGATGAAGATGAACTGTTTCTACCAAGAATAATTTCCTTTGGTTCTCATCATTAGCATTGGAATTTTTTGCACCTGGGAAACAAAAAAGGAGTTAAGGAGTTAACTAGCAGATATACAAGCTCCCACCTGTGAAATTTACTTCATAAATTTTCTCTAAAACCCTTTAAATTAAAAAAAAATTCAGGCCAGGCGCAGTGGCTCATGCCTGTAATCCTAGCACTCTGGGAGGCCGAGGCAGGTGGATCTCTCAAGGTCAGGAGTTCGCAACCAGCCTGAGCAAGAGGGAGACCCCGTCTCTACTAAAAATAAAAAGAAATTAATTGGCCAACTAAAAATATATATAGAAAGAATTAGCCAGGCATGTTGGCGCATGCCTATAGTCCCAGCTACTCGGAAGGCTGAGGCAGATCGCCTGAGTCCAGGAGTTTGAGGTTGCTGTGAGCTAGGCTGATGCCACGGCACTCTAGCCCAGGCAACAGAGTAAGACTCTGTCTCAAAAAAAAAAAATTCTGTTACTAAATTGCTGGTTGGTGAGGGCTTTAGGTGGGGCTTTGTTAGGAAGAATTGCTTAGGATCAGGGCAGCCAACGAGAAGATGCTTGCATGAATCATAGTTTGCTCTGTTTTTTAGAAGTGAAGTCCTTAAAATTTTCCTCTGCCCAATTCAAATAAATATGGCTCTTCTTCTCTGTGCAAAGCACTGGTTCCCAGCCCAGTTCTTCAGAAAATAGAGCTCCTTCTATTTTCTTCAAGTAATATTCTCAAACATGAGTAACCTGAGGTCCCTTATGAAAGAAATAAAATCTGTGAGGATCTTCAATGTTGGTAATTTATTAAATTAAATTTTTTTTTTTTTTGAGAAAGGTTCTCACTCTGTCCCCCTGGGTAGAGTGCAGTGGCATCACTGTAGCTCACTGAACCTTAAACTCCTGGGCATAAGCAATCCTTCTACCTCAGTCTCCTGAGTAGCTGGGACTACAGGTACACACCACCACACCTGACTAATTTTTTCTGTTTTTGGTAGAGATGGGTCTTGCTTTTGCTTAGGCTGGGCCTCGAACTCCTGACCTCAACCGATCCTCCTGCCTCAGCCTCCTAGAGTGCTAGGATTACAGGCATGAGCCACCTCACTTACCTTAAATTTAATTATTTAACTTTCTTTAATTTTATTTGATTTTTTTCATTCAAACTAATATTTTACTAGGTTGCCCCATGATGCAATATTGAAAATAATTTGTTTCATGAAAATATTTTCCTTGTTATTTATTATTATCCTTGCTGCTGATGAACTACTGCAAGTTGGAATGATGTACAAGACGGGTTCCTGCAAGCAATGCCTTCCATGAATATGGTCCTGACTGCTACAGTGCAGCTTCTTTTGGATTCTGCATACCTATACTGCTTACGCCCTGAGACGATGACTCAATTCTTCCATCATCTTTTTCTCTGTTTAAGCTAGCATGAAACCTTTGTTCAGACAGTGTTCACTGACATCATCTAGACTTCACTTTACAAAGCAGTAGTTACATATCTACACTAATTTGCTGTGGGGGACAATTACCTTTCTCTTTAACAGCCTTCTTCATAGCTAACTAGATATAACAAGTAAGGCAATTCAAGATGAGTATAAAGCAGATGTCCTATGACAGTAATCATTTTAACATTAGAACTTGCTAACTTAATAGCAGCCTGCCATAAACTTATAAACCATTAAAGTTAAACCTACAAACCATTAAAGCTAAATGCTTTCATGTACTTGTAACAACAAATGCAAAATAAAATCATGGAAACCACAATCACAAGACAGCACTCATTTATGAGGTCATCCAGATGATTCAGAATATGTTTATGTTAATGTTTTTTAGATTATCTTGAAAGAAAAACATTTAACAATTCTCAGAGAACACTTGAATCTTTAAATTTACAAGGATTCCATTTATAAAATTATATTTGGACATACAGAGGCCTACAGATACTGTTAAGGTCCATGGAAAATAACCAGCTGTCTCTCTTCTGTTAGTACGCTTAAGCATAGAATAAAGGGGGGAGGGGGAGGAAGGTACATTCACACAGCAGGGGAGAAAGGTACGTTCACAGGGCTGTCAATAAGATAAAATGACGGCTAGAACAGAGAGCCAAGACACCCTGGAGCATTGAAACGCTCAAGGGTCCCTTATGTATCCAAATAACAAAGAGTGAAATGTACTCTGGCCTAGACAATAGGATGAATAGGATGTAAAATATATTTTTGACTGAGATTAATACTGCCTTTAGCTTCTGTAGCCCTGCTTGCTCAACCAGATAACTTTCCCAGATGTGGTTTTTGCCTTTAAAACACCCTGCTTCTTTTGGCTCAGGGCCATTCTCTGTAACTGCCTATAGCAGTGCAGAGGGTGGTCACTGGGCCCAGCTATTAAAGACTCATAATTTGGCTCAGTTTCGGTCTTTAGGTGGTCTTTTCTCACACTCTGCACCATAACAATATCAATTTGAGAAACATTGTTATCAAGAATGATATATTTGTTAAAATTTAGTACCGTTGAAAGTAACAGATAAACTACAAATAACAAGCTTAACCAAACAGGGGATTAATTTTTCCCATTTAACAAGTAGAGGCCCAGCCTGAGGCCCACCTGTAATCCTAGCACTCTAGGAGGCTGAGGTGGGAGGATTGCTTCAAGTCAGGAGTTCAAGTCTAGCCTGAGCAAAAGTGAGACCCCCTTCTCTACTAGAAATAGAAAAATCAGCTGGGCGTTTTGGTGGGGGCCTATAATCCCAGCTACTTGGGAGGCTGAGGCAGGAGGATCGCTTGAGCCAAGGAGTTGGAGGTTGCAGTGAGCTTTGATGACACCACTGCACTCTACCTAGGGTAACAGAATGAAACTCTGTCTCAAAAAAAAGAAAAACAACAAAAAAAACAAGTAAACAGGTAGAGGCTGGGCACTGTGGCTTACACCTATAATCCTAGCACTTTGGGAGGCAGGAGAATCGCCTGAGGTCAGGAGTTCAAGACCAGCCTGAGCAACAGCAAGACCTCATCTCTACAAAAAAATGGAAAAATTAGCCAGTTGTGGTGGTACACACCTGTAGTCTTAGCTACTTGGGAGGCTGAGGCAGGAGGATTGCTTGAGGCCAGGAGTTTGAGGTTGCAGTAAGCTATGTTGATGCCACTACACTCTAGCCTGGGCAACAGAGTGAGACAAGTGGACAGTCCAAGGCTGGTATGATCATTCCATGCTGCTATCAGGGACCCAGATTTCCTTTAACTTTCTGTTCCCAAATCCCTGGCAAGTAGCTTTAATTCTTATGATTACCTTATAGTCACAAAATGTCTACTCTGCTTCCAACCCTATGCCTGTATTCCAGACAGGCAAAAGGAAAAAGGCAGCCCGAAGGGATGGGGCTATAACCAGGAAGCAAAGCATTCCAGAAGCGCTCAGTTTGCATATCATTGGCCAGAACCGTCGTATGGCTACTAGCTGTAAGTGGGGCTGGATATTGTGTCTATTAGTTGGGCATATTACAACTCCTAACAAAATTTGAGATTTTTTTAGTAAGGAAAGAAGGGAGAAGGATATTGGATAGGCAACCAGAGTGACTGACCTTCATGGGATTAGAAAGAAGTTTAGGATTCTGACCGTGGCCATGTATGCATGTTGAGACATCAGAGAAAAAGAGACTAAATTGTACTACTTAGGTTTTTTTCCCTAACCTTGCTAAAGGTGGCAATTTGCTTTATATTTATATAATATGGGTCTCTATGTTATACAACTTCATGGGGTCATAGTATTCACATTGTATTCTCTATGAATAGTGCTTCTGGAATCATGTAACACAGCAACCCCATTTGTAGTAATGCTTTTGGTGTTGCAGATCTTCCTTGAAGTGACGTATAACTCTTAATTACTTGCACAATTACATATTTAAATATAAACTGTTACTTCCTTGAAAAATTTAAAGCCCTAGACCCTCAGATTTGGAAGGAACCACTGTTTACTAATTCAACAGTTAAGTTCCCACCATATGCCATGCATTGCCCTGCACTGAACGTAGAGCTTCACACCCAGCCTTCTACCCATTATAAGAATCCTATCTTCAATGACCTGACAGTCACTGGGCCTCCTTCCAGGGTTATCCAGCAATAATCCTTTCTGTCTTGGTCTCCCTCTTCCAGGTGTTCATATTGGTGCTCTCTGGGCTGTCCAAGACCCCTAAAAGTGGGCAAAAACTCAGTTTCATGGAACTGTGGTATTAGCCACGTAGAATACAGCAAAACTGTCTCCCTACTTTGACTTACCCACCAAGTTCTGGAGTAGTTTATTTTATTTTATTTTATTTTAATTTTTTTTGAGACAGAGTCTCACTCTGTTACCCAGGCTAGAGTGCCGTGGCATCAGCCTAGCTCACAGCAACCTCAAACTCCTGGGCGCAAGCAATCCTTCTGCCTCAGCCTCCCGAGTAGCTGGGACTACAGGCATGCGCCACCATGCCCGGCTAATTCTATGTATTTTTAGTTGGCCAATTAATTTCTTTGTATTTTTAGTAGAGATGGGGTCTCCCTCTTGCTCAGGCTGGTCTTGAACTCCTTGAGCGATTCACCCACCTTGGCCTCCCAGAGTGCTAGGATTACAGGCATGAGCCACCGAGCCCGGCCTTGGAGTAGTTTATTACACAGAGATAGAAAATTCAGGTTCCAGGTAACTTCCCCCAGCCTCAATTTTCTCCTCATTAAAATGGTATGACAAGAGTTTTCTCTGGCACAAAGTAAGGGCTTAACACACTATCTTCATCATCATTATCATTATCTATGTTAAAATTTGTTGGTTTGGCTTCAACCCATCATTTGAATCTATCAAAATATGAATGAAGCTAGGTATAGACTACCCTGTAGTCTCAGGAGGCTGAGGTGGGAGAATCACTTGAGCCCAGGAGT
>CAUYRT010033293.1:0-17768 GCA_963574885.1 Lepilemur ruficaudatus | reverse complement strand
CCGGGCGCGGTGGCTCACGCCTGTAATCCTAGCACTCTGGGAGGCCGAGGCGGGTGGATAGCTCAAGGTCAGGAGTTCAAGACCAGCCTGAGCAAGAGCGAGACCCCGTCTCTACTATAAATAGAAAGAAATTAATTGGACGACTAAAAATATATGTAAAAAATTAGCCGGGCATGGTGGCACATGCCTGTAGTCCCAGCTACTTGGGAGGCTGAGGCAGAAGGATCGCTTGAGCCCAGGAGTCTGAGGTTGCTGTGAGCTAGGCTGACACCACGGCACTCTACAGCCCGGGCAACAGAGTGAGACTCTGTTTCAAAAAAAAAAAAAAAAAAAAATCTGAGTATCCTTTGAGTGATTAAAAAACATGATGTTTCTATACAGCAAAAACAGAATGGTATTAAGAAGGAGCAATAAGAAAATAAAAAAGATCTTTGAAATTAAAAAAATTAATAAAAATTATTTACTAGAAGGGCTAAAAGATTAAGTTTAAAAAATCTCTCAGAATACACAACCAAATGTCAAAGAGAGAGAATATACTAGAAAAGAGGAGAAACATAGAGAAGCAATCCAGTAAGTCTACTAGAACTCTAAAAAAAGAAAAAGAAAAGGGGATAAGATGACAAAGAAATACTAGAAAAATTCTGTGAAGGGGAAAATGCAAAAGAAAAGAAAAAAAGGAATACTAGAAAAAGGTTTCCTATAGTTGAGGAAAAGTATGAGATTAAAAGAGTCCATCAATAAAAAAAATCTAGAGATATAATCATTACAAAATTTCCAAGATAAGGGTACAGAGAGATTCCTAAAACTTTCTGAAAGGAAAAATAAAGTCATTTACTTAAGATTGACAAAAGCCTTCTGATGAGTGAACTAGAGGCTAATGGAACAAGGGCCTTCAAATTTATAAGGGAAAATGATTTTGAACATAGAATTCTATTGCCAGTAAAATTATCAATTAATTATAAGAGTGAAATGAAGACATTTTCAGACATCCAAAGACTCAGGCCATCTGCTTCTAAGTACCTTTTTCTGAAGCAATTGCCTGAGGATGTACTAGAGCAAAATGAGGCAAAATGAGCAAGGAGGAAGATGTAGAATTAGAGTGGAACTAATCCACAATTGCAATGAAAATAAATCCTTAGTTGACAGATGTTAACCAGACCTAGAAAAAATTAATGCAAATTAGGGCAGGTGAGCTCCTAGAAGAATGACATTAAGAAGAATTAAGTAAATTTCATTCAATAGGTAGAACCAATAATGAACAATATTCACATAGTTATAATAATAATGGACTTCTAGCGACATGGAGGACTAAGCTGATTCATTCGTACCTCCCTCCATTACAAACAAACAAAAAGGAAGGATAAAACACAAGAAAATGTTTAAATAAATAGTTAACCTTGAAATAAAAACTGCCAGAAGAATGCAGAAAAAAATATTTTTAAAAAAACGTTAAGTGAAATCTCACATGCAGCACAACCCATGGGAGTTTCTCTGCAGGATACAGACGCTGGGGTACAGTGATGGGGTTGTACCATTCACACCTGAAAAGGAAACATGGCCGCAGGCCCACAGGAGACCAGGAACCTAGAGTTGAAACACTGGATAAACCTGGAGCCCTAACAGCCTCTCTAGTCATTAATAGAGTACTAGGAAAACTCTAACCACTATTTAGGGAAACAAAGAAGTCTTCTATGCCTTGAGTGAAAGTTAAAAAAAAAAAGAAGTCACCCTTGAACAATCAAAATGCCAGGCCTGTGCCTCACTCAGGATCGATTTCAAAATCATACTCCCTCTGTGGTTCAGAAACCTCGAACTATTATATTAAACAAACACAAACAATAGTAAAAAGGTCCAGGACCCACTAAAACAACCAGACCCCTGGCAGAGTAGACATAAAAGTGTCTAGAGACACTTTCACAACTTAAGTACACATGGAACACCCATAGAATCACTCCTCCTCTTCCCTCATTTCGTATGAGCTCAAAATTTTAAAAAACATACGAACAACCATAGGGCAGTATCAGCAAACAATCAGAATAATCGGATCCCCAAGAATTTAAAACAATGGAAATACATGAACAAGATCATGTGCATTAAAAATTATCAAAAGAATGAAGAGAATTGAAAACAAAAATATAGTATACTATGAACATAGAACAAGCATATTTCAAAAAGTAGATATAGAAATAAAAAATATAGATTGAATGTTTTTTAAAAATTAATGTGAGTCCCAGCGTGGTAGCTCAAGGCTAGAGCAGTGGCTCATGTCTGTAATCCTAGCACTTTGGGAGGCTGAGGCAGGGGGATTGCTTGAGGCCAGGAGTTCAAGACCAACCTGAGCAACATAGTGAGACCTCCCCATCTCTACAAAAAAAAAAAAAAATTAGCCAGGCCTGGCGGTATGTAGCTACTTGAGAGGCTGAGGAAGGAGGATCACCTGAGCCTAGGAGTTGGAGGTTGCAGTGAGCTGTGATGATGCTGCTACACTCTAGCACCCTGGCAGCAGAGTGAGACCCTGTCTCAAAAAAAAAGAAAAAAAGAAAAAAAAAAGAATGAATGTGCTAGTTAAACAATATATTAGAGCCAAAGGCAAAGTAGTGAACTGGAAGCTGAATCTGAGAAAACTACCTGTAATCAATCCAATAAGATAAAAAGCTGGAAAATGTAAGAGACTAAAAGACACAGTGGTATGAAAAGCTCCAACAAATGTCTAATATAATTCCACAAGGAGACAGACTAGGTAGAATGAATTAGCCTATGTTGGTTATATAAGTAAACAAAAATAGTAATGTAGCTTAGTAAAAATAGGGATAGTAAGGAGACCTTAATGTTCTTATTTTATGGTAAGCATCCAAAAATAATGTCTAAATTTTATAAATCAAAACAATCCCCTAGCACTCTGGGAGGCCGAGGTAGGAGGATTGCTCAAGGTCAGGAGTTCAAAACCATCCTGAGCAAGAGCAAGACCCCCATCTCTACTACAAATAGAAAGAAATTAATTGGCAAACTAAAAATATATAGAAAAAATTAGCTGGGCATGGTGGCACAGTCCCAGCGACTCAGGAGGCTGAGGCAGAAGGATTGCTTGAGTTCAGAAGTTTGAGGTTGCTGTGGGCTAGTCTGACACCATGGCACTCTAGCCGGGCCAACAGAGTGAGACTCTGTCTCAAAAAAAAAAAAATCATAATTTTTTTTACTTAGAGCAGTAGTGCTCAATTCTAGAAAAGATTTGTAAATGTGTCATAGTGGTTGGAGGGTGCTACTAGCATTTAATGTCAGGAGCAGAGATACTGAATGCACAGAGAAATCCCACTCAAATCCTATCTGCAATGCCAGTTTCTCTTTTTGAGAAATGCTAATTTAGAATTAATAATAAACCTACCAGAAGAACTAATAACAAAAATGATTGCTTCAGGGAATAGTACTAGAGTTGGGGAGAAGTGGGGTGAAAAACTATTGCTTTTTATTATTAGCTCTTCCATAATACTTGCAATTTTATCAGGTCTGTATTAATTTAACCAAAAGTTATTATTTTAGAGAAAGAAATGACTGGTCAGCCAGTAGATTCTCCCTCCACTTTCACTTAAAGAAGAGAACCTTTTCTTATTAAAATATCTGTCTTTCAAACTTAAGCACCAGTTTAAATTACTGAGCTCTTTACCCCAGAGAAGATTCTGGAGGCATATCTTGTGAGTATTAATGATCTTTCGAGTGTTTCTGGTTGGAAAATAAATTTTGTAATTTATCAATTTATGGAGTCACAGCAAATTAGTGCTGGAAGGGATTCAGTTTCTTTAATGGAATTGAATAATTTCTCCATTTTGGAGTGATTTTGATCAGTACCTCTGTATAGGACAAAGGAGGGCTGGGATATAGTCAAATAACAAGAGCATGTGGCTTCAAACTGAAACCTGCAGCTTGCCTTTTATGGACCTCAAGACCTGATTCTACTCGACCTATCCAGTTTCATTTCCTGTAACAACCCAAAGCACAATTTCTACCAGTACTTTGGTATTCCATGAACATGTCCTATTAATTTTTACCTTCATACCTCTCTCTGCAGAATCATGTGCCTTGCCTTTTGCCTCTACCCATTGTTCGGGAACCACTTCAAATCCAATATCCTCTCTGAAGCTTCCCTTGACCTCCAGCCTCGCTTCTAATCTTAAGACCACTGTGCTTCGTAAATAACACAGCATAACAAGTGGGAATACATGCCTATAATTAATATAATTTAGATAATAGGTAAACATTTTGACATAATCTGATACCCATTTAATGAGGCAACATAGGATATGAACATGGTCTTTGAAATGATCCATATCTAAATTCCAATCTCAGCTGTTTTCACTCCATCAGAGCCTCAGATACTTCATCTGAAAAATGTGGATAATTTTTACCTTCCATGGATGTTGTGATTCTTTCGCTGCAGTCTCAATAAATGTTGACTACTATAATTATTTTTAATTATTGTGATTCATGATAAATATCAATGTGTATCATTCATATTAAGTCAATTTGTTGTTTTTGTGTGTTCACTTTGTAAGTTATCCAATATTTATAATCAGCATCAGCATTGTTTAAATATGAACTACTTTTTATTATCATGACACAAACAGATCAAAACACAAAACCCCATTTATAATAGCAAAAAATTGGAAGTAGCCTAAATACTGATTAGTGGTTAACTAAATCACGATACATGTATGTTAGAAAATAGTATGCAGCCATTAAAAATTATGCTTTTGAAGCTGTTTAATGACATGACAAAATGTTTATGATACAATGTTAAGAAAAAAAATTAAAACTATTAAGACAGCATCTCAGGCCGGGTTTGATGGCTCATGCCTGTAATCCTAGTGCTTTGGGAGGCCAAGGCAGGAGGATCACTTGAGGCCAGGAGTTTGAGACCAGCCTGAGCAACATAGCGAGACCCCTGTCTCTACAAAAAATAGAAAAATTAGGCCAGGTGCAGTGGCTCATGCCTGTAATCCTAGCACTCTGGAAGGCCAAGGCAGGAGGATTACTTGAGGTCAGAAGTTCGAGACCAGCCTAAGCAAGAGCGAGACCTCATCTTTACTAAAAACAGAAAAAATTAGCCGAACATGGTGGTGCACACCTGTAGTCCCACCTACTGGGGAGGCTGAGGCAGGAGGATCGCTTGAGCCCGGGAGTTTGAGGTTGCTGTGAGCTAGGCTGACACCATGGCACTCTAGCCCAGACAACAAAGCAAGACTCTGTCTCAAAAAAAACAAAAAAAGCATCTTAGTCATGTAAATATATATAGTATATATGTGCATATATATGCATTTATAATATATATTTAATGTGTATTAATAGCATTTAGGCATGGGAAAATAATTTTCCAAATTTCCACAGTGGTCATATATTAATTTTATAATAGGAAAAAAAGTAACACATTTTATATATCAAAGTTACTTGATTTTATTTCCTTGCCAGCAATCTCTTGGTCCCATCACCCAAATTTCCTGTGTTCTTTATTGTTTTACATGATTCTACCCACCTGTAGGAAGGTCATTATAAGGATGTAGATTGCTGCAGACATCAGGTGACAAGTTTCCTGAGGACATGAATCACAGCTCATTGATCTCTAAGGGTAACCAACTTACATGCTATAGTCTAACATGTAGAGACAGCATAGATTATATTGAATGAATAAATAAATGAAGATCCAAGGCCTTGAGATATGGAACAGGTAAAAAGAAATAAGTGTGAGATTGATTTAAAATGTAATAATATATATTGAGACAAATATCTATTATAAAGACTTTATTCTAAGTGCTTTATAATTCTTATATTTAGCCTCAATGCAGCACTATTAGTGCTAGCTAAACAAATTATGGAACATCCATATAATGGCATGCTATGGGGCTATTTAAAAGAATAAGGAAGCTCTTTTGTACTGATATGACAAGATCTATGGCTATGACCCTGTCATAACCATTTTAGAGTAGTTCAGATGTTGAGATACAGAACCAGGGCTAGACCCCGATTCTGTTCTCCAATTTGGAGCATCAGTGTTAGGTAGATAGTTAGGATCTCCAGCTCTTCTCAGGACAAGGGTGCCCTATTTTGTTGCTGTTTCAAGCAATTGCTTCAGCTGGGAAGGGCGGGCACTCCATTTTGGTGCTGTCCCACCCTTAATCCTATCCTGAGCAACTGCTACACCTGGGGAAGGAGGGAAAGAATAATCTAGGAATTCCCCAGCCCAGGCATAACAAGATTTAGAAAGTGACCTACAGTAACCTAAGGGTAATTAATATGCCATTAGCTTGAATCTGCATTTTGGTTCACTCCCCTCGGAGCTGAGCTTTCTTAGAGGGAGCTCGTATATGCAGATGACATTTTGGGGACACCTGTTGATCATCTGATAACATACTACACCTCCCAAGAGCCTGCCTCTAGGCTGGGCTAATAAAAGGAAACACTCCCGAGAAGTCAGTAGAAAGTGAGGTGGTCTGTTTCTCTTCATTCTGGTAGTTTTATTCTACGATAAAGAGTTGCTCTTGTGGCCGGGCGAGGTGGCTCATGCCTGTAATCCTAAGCACTCTGGGAGGCCAAGGCGGGAGGATTGCTTGAGTTCAGGAGTTCGAGACCAGCCTGAGCAAGAGCAAGACCCCGTCTCTACTAAAAATAGAAAAAATTAGCCGGGCATGGTGGCACATGTCTGTAGTCCCAGCTACTCGGGAAGTTGAGGCAGAAGGATTGCTTGAACCCAGGAGTTTGAGGTTGCTGTGAGCTAGGCTGACACCACGGCACTCTAGCCTGGGCAACAGAGTGAGACTCTATCTCAAAAAAAAAATTAAAAAATTAAAAATTAAAAAAAAGTTGCTCTTGTGAAATTGCTCTCTGCCTGAGGTTACTCCATCATATTGGCCTTGCTGGTGATTTTTCCAAGAAAGAAGCCAGAGGACCAGGATAATAGTCTGGACTTGACACTTTGGTGTGTCTGGTCATTCTTTGGCCAACAGCACACCAAGAACCGAGGGCAGACTCCCACCCTGACATCTTTACTGCCAAAACTGGGATTCTGATGTCTTTGGCTCCGTGACTCAGATTGTGACAGCATCTGCCACAAAACCATAGTGAATCTCCATTACTGGCAAACAGCTTATTTTGGCTCTTAGTTTGAATCAAAACTACTATTTTGTTATAATTTTTATTTATAAATATGCTGTTTAAATTAGAGACAGCATTGAATAGGAAACAGGTTTGTTTTGAGAATATTTTTGAATAAGTCACCCCTGAGTAAATACAGATGAATCCATTTTCTCACCTACAAAGTGAGGGATTAAATTGGATGATCTCCAGGATTACTTTCAGATCTCAAAATCTATGACAAAAGGTGTTCTAAACTATCTTAAAATCCCTTCTTGAATAGCTCTGGAAAATGGGACTTGTACGTCTAGGTCCATTTGCTTTTCTGTCATTAGTATTTTTGTTTGAGGACCTGCCAGAAGATTTTGTCCTTTTAGGCTATCTTAGAAGTGACTTTTCTCATGTAAGGATTTGTGTAGTTTTACAACTTGGTTATTTATCATTTTAATCAGCACTCTGGAAGCTTGTTATCTGTCATATAAGAAAGAGTCTGGTCATTCAATCACCTAGTGTTGGTTCTTTGGTTACTTCACCTCTCTGCCTCTGATAAGGTGGTTACTGATAGCCTTCAAGACATTAATTATTTAATCATTGTTGATGAGAATAAAAAGTCCCCCCAAAGGACAGCCTTTCATTATAACATCTTTTCTTTCCCAGCTGAGACATCTCTGAATTGCTCAAGGAGCAATTATCTCGAGGAGCAAGGTCATAGATTATAGCCAGGGTTTTGGCACCTCAAAAATATTTGAGAATCCCTTTTCTGTCTCCTCCCAACCTGCAGAGAGTTATGGTTGCCAGATTTATTGAAGAAAAATACAACATACCCAGTTAAAGTTGAAGTAAACAAACAATAAATTTTTAATTTAGATATAGCCCATGTAATATTTGGGACATACTTACTACAAATTATTTTTTGCTTATCTGACATTCACGTTTAACTGGACTCCCTGTATTTTCTCTGGCAATCCTTCAGAGAGTGTATGACCTAATACTTTGTAAATCTATCTAACGTTTTGAGATCCGAATTTCTTTGAGGTTTGTTCCTGGCTTAAACCCTCAATGAAATGGCTGTGACAGTTAAAACTGCATTTGCCTGAAGTGTAGTGGATCTCACACTGCCCAACAACTCCCTTTCGTTATGAGAATATAAACATAGAAACAAGACTTTGCTTGAGAAATCTAAATATTTCTCTTCTATAATTGTTATTAAACATTTTAAAGACACACAAGTTAAAGATAGTAATATAATGCATTGCACACAATTTATTTATATGCTATTCTGTTTGTTTGTGTGGATATGTAGGTGGGTGGGTGAATGTGGGTATTTGTTTTGCCATCTCCTGAGTCAGAGATTTTGAACCTTGGCTGCAAAACAGAATCACCTGAGAGCTTTTTAAACTGTCAATCCCTGCCTGCTTCCCAGACCAATTAAATCAGAATCCCTGGCAGTAGAATCGGGCATCAGCAATATTTAAAGCTTCCCAGGTGACTCCGATGTGTAGCCAGGGCTAAGAACCAATACCCTAAATCAAAATAACAAATTTGAAAAAGCATTTTTACTGCTAAACTATGTCTTTATGTTTGAAATTCCTCTTCAAAACTGATTTCGTGGACTTTTCAGTAAGCATATTATACCATGTTATATTTATCATATTGTATTATTATATCATATCATATATTATAAAGTTTACTTTTAAAAAATCTCAAGCCAGGCATGGTGGTGCACACCTGTAAACCTAGCACTTTGGGAGGCTGAGGTGGGAGGATTGCTTGAGACCAGGAGCTCAAGACCAGTCTGAGGAACAGCAAGACCCTGTCTCTACAAAAAATAGAAAAATTAGCCAGGTATGCTGGTGCATGCCTGTAGCCCCAGTTACTCAGGAGGCTGAGGAAGGAGGATCCCTTGAACCCAGGAGTTTGAGGTTGCAGTGAGCTATGATCATGCCACTGCACTCTAGCTCAGGCAACAAGAGCAAGACTGTCTCAAAAAAAAAAAAAAAACTCATCTGGCTTTAATTATATCCCTGATTCATTAATTTCCTAACCATCTGTAATTGGTTTTTGCTTTCAAGTGTTTCTTTGTGATTTTCTTATATCTTTTTCATATGTATTTCTCTGTCTCTTTAGGTTAAAAACCCATGGTTCTCAACTTGAACTGCTCATTGGAATCATCTTACAATGCTTTTAAAAAATTCCTGGGCCCCACCTCCTAGAGGCTGTGTTCTAATCAGCCAAGTGTAATGCCCAGGCATTGGTTTTTTTTAAAAGTATTTTAGGAGATTCTGGGCATGCATTATCAGCAGTCATGATATATCAATCCAAAGATTTCATTTATCCACCAGTTACTGAGCACCTGTCAAGAGATAAGGACTGAGCTACATCCTGAGAATTCAGGGTATGGTATTATCTCAAGGAATTTACAATCTAGAGGAGGAGACCAATACTTAGGGTAGGAGAAGAATGGAAGCGTACTTGAAGTAACAGTTTATTAGGCCCACTCCATGAAGGATGATAGGTGAAGGGAGACTTCACAGAGAAGCAGAAGGCAAACAAGGATTTGAAAGATAGAGTGATTAAGATATGGGGAAGAACGGAAAGAGAGTGAGGGTTAAGAAATGACATTTCCTATCAGAATGAATTGGAACTCTATGCAGAGGCACAGAGGCTTAACGCTGCATGATGTGTTGCCTGAATTATAGATGGTTCTACAATGCTGTCATATAATGTTCTGGAGGAGTTGGGAGCAGGTGGAAGCCAGTGGTAGGGTTTGTGATATGTCAAACTCCACTCATATCAGCCCAGCCATTCTTCTATTATGGTGAGTACCTAGAATGACCATTAAAAGATGAGAGGTGGCCAACCAACCTTGCTAGTCTAAAACAAAGCTATATAATCTGTATTTGTCAGATTCTGCTGCAAAGTTCTTTCTGCCCTAGTCCATATGTGCTGCTATAACAAAATACCACATACTGGGTAATTTATAAACAATAGAAATTTATTTCTCACAGTTCTAGGGACTAGGAAGTCCAAGATAAAGGTACCTGCTGCTGAGGGCCCTGTCTCTCTGCCTCCAACGTATGCCTTGGTGCTGCATCCTGTGGAGGGGAGGAACACTGTGCCCTAACATGGCAGAGGGATGAAAGGGGGTGAACTCCCTTCATCAAGCCCTTTTATTGGAGCACCTGATCCCACTCATGAGGGCAGATCCCTCATAATCAATCACCTCCTAAAGGCTACACCTCTTAATACTGTTGCATTGGAGATTAAGTTTCAACATGAATTTTGGAGGAAACAAAAAGATCCAAACCATAGCCTTTTCATATCATCCTTGATAACACTTGATTGCATTTGCTGCTAGCATTTTTTATTCTAGGCTCTTGAACTTTCAACCTCCCTGGATGCAGGTATTTATTTTGCATGTTTTGTGGTCGATCACACAGACTTGATTTCAACTTAAATGTGATTCCAGTTGGTGAAAATCTGACTTCACCGGCGTTAGTAACCCGACACAAGCCCACGGTCATCACACACTTAACTGTGCGTTCACATTGACCCCCAACTCCTCTGCTGTTACCTCCCTTCAGTTGGGAACACTGGGTTTAGTTGTTGTTATACACTGAATTTTTTTTATTACAAGGTGTATAATTCAAATGTCCAGACAAGTGCAAAGAATCATGTAACAAACACCAGTTTACTTACCCAGCTTAATCAAATCTTAACATTTAGCTTTGGTCATACCAGTCCTTTTTTACAAACAAGAACAGTACGGATGTGGTTAGTTGAAGCCCTCTAACTGTCCCTTTCCAGTCTCATTTCCCTTCTTCCCAGAGGTGACACCATCCTGATCTTAGTGTTTAGCATTGTCATGAATGCTTTTATGCTGTTCTAACATATATATCCATAAAAAACATATACTATTGCTTTGTATTAAGTTTTTAACTTTAATTGCATCCTCTTTCTATCTGTGTCTTATATTTTTATTGAATATTAAGTTTTTGAGATTTATTCATACATATGGATTTAGTTCATTTCTTTTAATTACTACATAGTGTTCAATTTACAAATATACCAAAATGTATTTTTATTGCATATAAGTAGACGTGGTTTTTTTCAATTTTTCCCTGTTCTAAAGCTGCAGTGAACATTCTTGTACACATCTCCACATGCACAAACTTATTGGATTTCTATTCCCTAATCATTTTTTTATTCACATAAGTATTCATTATGTAGCAAGGAAAAAAATTATCAACCATTTTAATAGTCTAACACATGACAACATAATCAACTTTAAAACAACAATATTGCACTAATGTTTTTAACTTGTAGTCTTTCACAAAAGTCACCAGGGACTTCCTTCATGGAGACATATATTCCTCAGCTCTGAACCACAGAATAATTTAAGGAGTAATCAAATGTAAATGCAGAATCGGAAGGGAGGCTGATATAGCTTCAAGAAAGTTGAAGTCAATTTAAAGACTGATCTTGCCCTTTTTTCTGTTTCATTGACATATAGCTGGTCGGAGTTGACTTGATTTACAACTCCTCTTACATGGACGTAGAGGCAACTGACTGTGGTATTTAGCCATTGAACTTACTATGAGTTTTTGTTAAAGGTATAGACATTACCCTTTTATTGCTCTGGGAGAAAATAAGTCATGTTTGTTTTTTATTGATTTTGATTTTATTTTATTAGTGCCAACTAAACACAGAACAACATGTTAGGTGCTCTGGGGTAACCAGGAAAGGCCTCAGAAGAACTTAGAGTACCATAAAGAAGAGATGCTTAAAAATAGTCATCAGTAGGATTTTGGCATGTAAAATGGGATTTTGGCAGGGTGGGTGGTGGCTCACACCTGTAATCGTAACACTTCGGGAGGCCAAGGTGGGAGGATTGCTTGAGGCTGGGAGTTCAAGATCAGCCTGGGCAACACAGAGAAACCCCGTATCTTAAAAAAATAAAAAAATAAAAAAAATAGCCAGGCATGGTGGCTAACACCTGTAGTCCCAGCTACTCAGGAGGCTGAAGCAGGAAGATCACTTGAGCCCAGGAGTTCCAGGCTGCAATGAGCTATGATCGAGTCATTGCTCTCCAGCCTGGGCAACAAAGTGAGATGCTGTCTCAAAGTACAATAATAAAATAAAATAATGGAGTTTTTTTTCCACCCTTAGTTACACTCAAGAAATGCTTATCTCCTACTGTTGATGAATAATTTCAGAGGACTATGGATCATGCTGAAGAAAATGAAATCCTTGCAGCAACCCAGAGGTACTATGTGGAAAGGCCTATCTTTAGTCATCCAGTCCTCCAGGAAAGACTGCACAAGAAGGACAAGGTTTCGGATTCCATTGGGGATAAGCTGAAACAGGCATTCACGTATGTTGTATTTTAACCTATTTCCTTTATTGTGTCATTCAGTTATGAGAGAAACAAGGTCAAATGTGTAAAGAAAATCTGTTTAGTGAAGTGGGTAAAAAATGAATGGTGAGCACAGGTGATTTGCATGTTTATTGAATTCGTACTATGCCTTACATCTGTGTGAACAACCCACTTTTTAATTCTTCCACCTCTTCCGTTTGTCCCCCAGGAATGTTCCAGCCACTCTTTTTTTCCCACCCCAACTCCTGTACCCCATTTAGCAACATCTTGAATAGCCAAATGTGATTTTTTTTTCTTATTGTTCTTGGATATGAGGAAGGGAAAATACCTTGGTGTGAATCCTACAGAGATGTTCCTCATAGAACTTTATCTCTGTTTGTCTTCCCAGATGTACTCCTAAAAAAATAAGAAATATCATTTATATGTTCCTACCCATAACGAAGTGGTTACCAGCATACAAATTCAAGGAGTATGTGTTGGGTGACTTGGTCTCAGGCATAAGTACAGGAGTACTTCAGCTTCCTCAAGGTTAGTAGAATATATTTCTTTTTTTTGTTTGTTTTTCTTGTTACCATCTGCTCAAACAATTGCTTGACTTTGTTTCTGCTTATTTCATCATAACCACAAATTCATAGTTTTCATCATATCATTCTAGTAACCTTTACCTGTCGAAAGGGATTCTTCAGAAACATAAAACCCTTAAAAAGTCCCAGAGATACTGATAGTAAAAAATGGTAATACTGTTTGCAGATCAGAACATAGGTTGGGCATTATCTTACCTCTTGCTAAATCAGTCACTCAGTGAACATTTTGCTGTGGTTGTTGTTAAGGTTCTTGGCTTCAAAGGCCACATTCTAATTACAAGGGTCTATGATATGCTGAATTCCTTTGCTGCTCTGTAATTTTATATGTGATATAAAAACTTAAGAAAACATTCATTAATTTATTCATGTAAACAATTATTAAGCACCTGCCAGGTTCTCCCTGTCCTCATAGAGCTACTGACCAACCAGGGAGTGAGGCATGAAGCAAATAAAAGCACATATAAATTTTTAACTACGAATGATGATAAACATTAGGAAGGAAAAGACAAGTTACTATAAGATAATAACAGATGGTCTAATTTAAGTAGGGAAGTCACAAAAACCTCTTTGAGGAAGTGAGATTTGAGCTCAGACCTGAGGCAGGTTGAGAATGAGAGGAAGCACATTTCAGGCAAAGGGAATAGAATGTGTGAAGGCATGGATTAGGGAAAGAGCTGGGTGTGGCTTGCAGCATTAGCAGAAAGGCAGTGTGCTGAGCATGCAGGGAGCTGGGGGAAGTAGCTGGCGAGGCAGGCAGAGGCCTGCAGAGCCTTCTGGAGCCACTTTTGGATTTCATTCTGAGCGCAGTGAAGAGCTGTCAGCATGCTTTTGACTTGAGTTCTCTGTGTCAGAGGGCACTGAGACTGCTGTGTGGGGAACGGCTTTGGTTGGGGGGAGAAGAAGGACCAGAACAGGTGTGGGGAGACCAGTTAGAGGTGACAGTGTCACAATGTAGCAAAGGTGATAATGGCTTGAGCAGCTCTAGGCCAGCCGGCCAAAAATCTATTCCCTTCTAACCAGATTCCCCAAAATTAATTTGTTAAAACAATCTCTTCCCCTAATGTCAATTTAGCTGAATTTTAATTTTCCAATTAATTGATTTACCATATTTATTAAATTTATTAAACAAAAATCTTAAACCAGGTTTATGACAGTTTCCTGCAACCATTTTGGTGCCATCACCCCAAGAATAGAGAAAGGGACAGATTTGAAGGCAGGTAGAAAGGCAGCGGAAGGCACAGATAAGGACCTAGTGTCTGAAATGGGAAACAGAAGCCAAACTGACAAGCAGTCAAGTTGGACTGAAAAAGCTGCAGGAAATGATTGCCTTGACCATGTAAACTCATACTCAAAGAAATCCTCAGGATTTTGCCTAGTTGGGATTTCACAAACTTATTTTCTCAACCAGTGGAATAACTTCTATCTTGAGCTAGGGTGATGGCTGTAAAAATGGAAAGAATTGGGAAGATATTTGAAACATTATGTAGGTGAGATCAGCAAGACTGGCTGTTGGATTAATTTAGGAAAAAGGAAACAGGAGGGCATGCCGAGAATAACATCAAGGTGGCCGATGAGTTGGATGTGGGGACAGCGAGGAAGAGGAGTGGTCAAGTATGACTCCCAGGTTTCTGTTTCAAACACCTGAGGGATGGAGGTGCCAATTGCAGACAAAATAAAGATCACAGGAATGGAAATAAAGGGTAAGTTTGAACATATTAAATCTGAGATCCTTGTGAGATAGACAAGTAGATATTTCATATTTATATTTAATATGTGGAGGGCTCAAAAGAGAGATGTGGGCTAGAGATAGCAATTTGGGAATCTTTGACCTATAGATAGCATTTAAGGCAGACCAGGGCACTCAGGCAGAGTGGAGTGAAAAGAAAAAGGAGCCAAGAATAATCTCTCCTATATTAAAGGGCAAATAAAGAAGAAGGAACCAGCAGAAGGGACAGAAAAGAATTATCTGGAAAGGGGCAAGGAAAACCAGGAACATGTGGAATTACAGAAAGGAAGAAACTGTTTAAAAACAGGGAATGATCCAGTAGGTCGAACACTGCTAAGAGGCATAGATCAGCCGACAGTTAAATTTGTATCAAAAAGGTATTTTTCTGCCCATAATTAATGAAGACAGATATATATGAAAAACAAAGTATATCAAAGATAGAGATCTTAGATAAAATAAATTTCTTGTGATTGACGAATAATTTAAATTACTGAAAAGATTGTTTATGAAGCATGGAAGATTAAATGTGTGCTTTTATCTTTAATTGACTTAAAATCCCAACAGTCAAGAAGGGGGATACAGTATAAGCTAGCAAGGACAAAGAATATGAGAGAGAGGACATAGTGGGACAGAACAATAAAAAAGATGGCAAGCAGATGGACAAATGACAACTGAATTATCAGAGTGGAGGAGGCTGAAATGTAGGTACCCACCCCGCAGAACACTGGGAAATTGGAGGCTCCAAGTATTGTCAAAGTTGAGAGTTAGGCAGAGGACTAAAAGCAAGAGAATTGGTTGAAAGTCTTTGCAATAAGCAGCACGTAGACACTCAAGTCCCCACACCTACACCATGCAATGGGTGGTAGGGTGAAAATACTGAGAGAGGTCGGAAGGATTAAGTCAAGTCTGCACACTGAACTATGAGCCAACAAAGGCTGTTCCCTTGCGCTGCTCAGCTGCAAAGTGCCTGTAAGAAGATTTACAGGGCAAGGCAGATGGTGTCCTGTGAAAGACCTGTAGTGACAACTGAGGTCCCCCAACAAAGATGCTGGCTGGCCACCCAGTTTCCCTACAGGAAGGCCCGTCAGTATACAACATGAGCCAATGCACAATGAGACTTCAAGAAAACAGAGACCAGGGCCAGGCATGGTGGCTCACGCCTGTAATCCTAGCACTTTGGGAAGCTGAAGCAGGAAGATTGCTTGAGACCAGGAGTTTGAGACCAGTCTAAGCAAGAGCAAGACCCAATTTCTACAAAAAATAGAAAAATTAACTAGGTGTGGTGGTGTGGGCCTGTAGTCCTAGCTGCTCAGGAGGCTGAGGCAGGAGGATCACTCGAGCCCAGGAGTTTGAGGCTGCAGTGAGCTATGATGATGCTGCACTCTAGCAGGGGTGACAGAGCAAGACCCTGTCTCAAAAAAGAAAAACAGAGACCAAACCACACACAGAAAAGGAACTCATTGGGAATAGAAATAATGAAGAGGATAAAATTTAAAACTTTAAAACTACAGTATCCTTAAAAAGATATAAAAACATTGAATCTGTGAAACAAGAATAGGATGCTATTTTGAGAAAGAGCAGTGAGAGAACAAGAAAAAGTTTATAGAAATTAAAAAATATGATAGCTAGAATAAAATATTCAGTTGGAGAGTTGGAAGATAAAGTAGAGGAAATCTGAAAGTAGAAGAAAAAGATAAATAAACAGACAATAAGGGAGAAGAGATAAGAACACCGGAGGATCAGTCCTGGTGTTCCATCGTACATCTAAGTAGAACTTCCAGAAAGAAAGAAAAGAGTGAACAGAAGGGAAGAAATTATCAAAGAATAATCTCCAGAATGGAAAACTGAGAGATTCTTCAGTTCTCAGACTAAGAGGAATCATTAAATATCCAGTAGAATAAATGAAAAATAAAACAAGGCATATCATAGTAAAATATCAGAATATCAGGGATCCCAAAATTTTCTAGAAAGTAAAAAAAAGTCACATAATTATAATATGATATAACTAATGAAAAGCTGACAAGGTAGACATAATATTTATATCTAAAATTGATAAACTAAGAAATAACACAGACATGTTATCTAGAACAAAATTTCTCAACGCTGCATCACTTAGGTTGTTGGCGTAGGACTGTAGGATGTTTAGCAGCATCCCTGGCCTCCACCACTACATGCCAGTAGGAACCCCCTCCTACTTCACCATCATAACAATTAAAAATTGCCAAATGTCCCCTGGGGGCAAAAGCACTCTCCATTGAGAACTGCTGACTTAGGGAAATGGAGGTAAATAGCAGAAAACCAGCTAGTAGAGCTGGAGGTGATTGCCCCTGAGCTGCAGAACCTGGAGGGCGGGGAGGGGGGCAGAAAAGAGCTGGCTTTTCCTGAGAGCCTGAGTGGCGCATGGCTTTTTAAACTGTATGCTTGCATTTCTTTGCTAGAAATAAAATTTATTTTTTTGAAAAAGACAGCATTTGAGTGACCATATTATTATATATGAAATAAGTATGCTTTCCTAACTCTTCTTTTCCTGAAGGTTTTTTTCTTCACAGCATAACAGTGCATTGAGTTTTCCAGTTGTCACAGAAACTTGGCTGAGCCCTGAAAGTTGAGGACAAAGCGTGCTTGTTGCCTACACATTCTTTTTTTTTTAAAGATAATTTTATTGAAGTATAATTTACATATCATGCCATTACTCCATTTTAAGTGTACAATTAAATGATTATTAGTAAATTTACCAAGTTGTACAGCTATTCACATAAATCAGTTTTAGAAGATTTCCTTCCCCCTATTGAGACCCCTAATTCCTATCCCCAACTACATTTCAAGCATGCCCCTCCCCTCCACAATGCTCACCGCATCCCTCAGATGTGGGTCTACCCCCTCAACCTCCGAATCCCTGGTGAACACCACCACCATTTGAGTACCGTAGTGTTAGTCAGTATCAATTTGATGGCGAGTACAT